>CM028130.1:950790000-950977500 GCA_016271365.2 Neoceratodus forsteri
CTCAATTGGTACATTGCCCCTGGGTTTTGGTACCCCAAGTGAATGGTTTTGCACTTTTTTGCTTTGAAACCCAGCTGCCATTTCCTTGCCAATTTTTCCAGCTTTTTCAGATTATCCCTCAATCATTCCACCCCTCGGGGTGCCCACTCTGCTGCAGATTTGTGTGTCATCCATGAGCAGGCATACTTTTCCTTTCAGTTGAAGAAGTGGTGAAATACTGAGAGTTCAAGTTCCAAGGGGACAGAGGTGCAGGAGTGAAGGGGTTTACTCGGCATGCTGGTGACCAGGGTTCATGCCTCGAGCTCAGGTGCTAAGAATGGAGACCAGCAGAGAGGGGATCCAGAGCATCCATTGGACACTTCCCTCCTGGGAGGGGGTAGGCCTTTGGCACACGTAGACGGATTGTGAGACGTGCTAGGGAGCGTGATGCCTCGACACCCCTCCGCACATCCCCATCTCAGGTCGCCTTCCCCACGCAGGCCCAATCAGGGTAAAGTGGGTGGGACAAGAAAACTGAAAAAGCCCTGACTGACCGGATAATGGCCACTGGTCCTCAGTGCCACGGCAGCCCAGGATAGCCATGTGCTGACCCCCTGCTAGCCCCCAGGCTAAGTAGCTGTGCCTATGGGCACTTCTCCCCCGGAGAGGAGAACCCATCTGATAAAGGGTTATGGTGGGTCACCCAGGGGAACAACCGGCGGCAGCGGATGGTGACCAGAGGATGGAGGTGGTCAAGGGTACTGGGTGGCCCAAAGGAGTGGCCTGTCAGAGAGGCAGGGAGGAGCAACAAAAAAAAAGAGGGACTACCTACATCATACCTCTGAGGGAACATCAGTACTAGGCAAAAACTGGATATATATCTAGACCATTTTAAACTACAGTAGAGGGAGGCAGTATCTGGCACTTACATGGAGAAGGAGGACATTACTAGCTCTCCCCTAATTACTCTGAGGAGAAAGGAAGGAGAAAGGATGGGAGGCAGGGGCAAATTTGAAGGGATGAAACAAAGAGGAGGTAAAAAGAAGGGAACAGTGGGCTGGTGAGGGGAATCAGGAGGTAGGATAGTGGATAAACAGAAATACAAAACAGAAGGGGAGAGACAGTTAAGAATCAGGGAACAGGGCTGAGAACAAAGGTAGTGTCAACAGCTATAAAGAACAGCACCCAACTGCAGAGAGAAAGTGTAAGTGAGTGAGTGATTGATTGTGTGTGTGAAAAAAACAAGTGGAAGCTGATAAGCCTAAATGCCAGGAGACTGGCCAACAAGATATGTGACCTCCAAACAGTATGGCTAACCCTGATCTAACGGCAGAAACCGAGACCTGGGCAAGAGAGTATAGGCAGTGGGACCTCGCAGTCCCTGGGTACTCCCTATTTAGGAGGGACAGATGGGCAAGTGGGGGAGTGGGGTTGCTCTATACCTACAGTATAGCATCAAAAACACAGAAGGCTCAACAATTAAAAGGGAGAGTGAGATGGCATTGCAATGAGTCCAGCTCACAGTTTTTTTTTGGGAGGGGGGGACAGAACAGGGTGGCATATAGGCCACCAAGCCAGAAAGATGAATGGGGTAAGGAGTTGGGAGACTAAATCCAAAAAGTAACTGTGGGGGGGGGGAGAAGAGGAGTGATAACAGGAGACCAGAACAAGCCGAATGTAGGCTGATCGGTACCAGTGGCCAGGAGTGTTACAAGTTAAAGTCACTCCTAGATGTCCTGCAGGACTGCTTCCTGGTGCACATCCAACAAGGGAGGAGGCCACCCCTGATCCACTAATCACAACACAGAAATGGTGGGAGGGATGCAGGTAAGGGAACTGCCAGGGTCCAGTAACCACAACTTGATGTGGTTCTAAACAACTATGGGACTAACTGTAGGTAAGCTCGAACTATAATTGCACATGACTGCCAACATGCTGCTTACACAATGTCAACAGTTATGCACTACCTACTTTCATTACAACTCCAATTGTCAATTCGTGTACTGGATCTTAGGGTCCTAGCTTTGATTTTAGTCTGAATGATTTGTTCTTCTCCAAAGGAGGCTGGTGAGCAAGATGGAAAGACTGGGGTTAGGTGGGAAAATAAGCTGGGTGGAGGCCTGGCTAGTAGGAAAAACTCAAAGGGTGGTGCAAAACAGGGTACACTCCGGGACGGTGAGGGTGAAGAGTGGAGTGCCACAGGGGTCAGTTTTGGGTCCACTTCCCTTCAACATCTACATCAGTGATATTACAGAGGGGTTTGAGGGGGAGGGTGTGCCTATTTGCTGATGATACGATAATATGCAATCGGGTGGACACCCCAGGTGAGGTGGAGAACTTAAGATGCTCTAAAAATGCTCTGGGACATGGCAGCTAAAATTTAATGCCAAGAGGTGCACTGTGATGCATTTGGGGAGTAGGAACAGAAGAGCAGGGTACACCCTAGGTGGGGAAGAAATCGAAGTAACAGAACAGGAGAGGGATCTTGGGATCATAGTCTCCTCAAACCTTAAGGAAGGAATCCAAGTAGCAGGGCAGTGGGAAAGGCCAATGGAATGTTGGCATGCACAGGCAGAGGCGTTACTAGCAGAAGGAGGGAGGTAATTATGCCCATTTACAAAGCCATGGTGAGGCCACACCTGGAGTATGGGGTTCAGTTCTGGAAGCCACATCTCCCCAAGGATATAGATGCATTGGAGAGGGTTCAGAGAAGGACAACCAAGATGGTGCAGGGTATGCAGGGAAAGTCATACGAGTGGAGGTGTAAGGAGCTGGACCTGTAAATGCTGGAGACAAGGAGGGAAAGGGGAGACATGACTGAAACTTTTAAATATGTAAAGGGGCTCAATAAAGTGGAAGAAGGTTTACTTAAGAGAAAGGAGGGGGTCAGACCTAGAGGGCACAGCCTCAGACTGCAAGGAAAAAGATACAGGGGCAATGTGAGATGGCATTACTTCACAGAGAGGGTGGTGGAGCCCTGGAACAGACTACCAGATGGAGTGGCGGGGGCTAAATTGGTGGAAGAATTCAAGAAGGCATGGGACAAGCATATGGGGCTGAGTATCGGGGGGAGGGTGGGGGCTGGCAGGGAGGGAGAGGTGTAGGGGGAATAAAGGGCAGACAAGTTTCTATGATATGAAAACTCCTGGCTATTGTTATTTAACTCTGTAACCCATTGATGTTTTTTTTTTTGTGTGTGTGTGTCTACTGTTATATCTTTATATTCCTGCTCATTATGTAACCTCCTGGATTGTACCTGAAAATAAACACGAGCTGTCTAGTGTGCTTCTACGGGCTGTGGGTTCTGGGCTCCAGGAGGGCCGACTTTGGGAGAATGAGGTATGTACTCCATCAAAAGCTGAAAGGGCAGAGGAGGCAGTGGGAGTGGAAGCCCACTGGGAAGTTACTAAAAAGGGGCATTCTGGAGGTAACAGAAAGTTACATGAGAAGGGTTGCTAAGAAGAATAAGCACTGAAAAGCCATCTGGTTTTCCACAGAAGTGGGGAGAAATGGTGAGGGCCAAAAGGGCAGCCTTTAAGAAATACAAGGCTGGGCAAAATGATGAAAATTAGGAGGACTATCAAAAGAAGCAAGACATACATAGAGGAGATTGAAGGCAGATATTAAATTAAGACTGCCCAGTCACATAGCAGTAGTGCTATTGCATACTACACCATCAACTCATGTTCAGGAACAAGCACGGATCCTTGTGGGGCCACCCAGAAGAGGAAGGACTGAGGAGCATCCCAGGGACTGCTCCCCTTCCTTGGTGGGGGGGATCAAACCCTCTGCTGAGGGATTGATGCCTGGTGGTGGCCAGGCAGTAGCGCAGATGTGAGCACAGGCAAGGGGATGGGCCACTACAGGACATCTGTCATGTATGTATGCCACAGCACGCACATGTACTTGCACCACTACACACGATGCCCCGGGAAGAAAACAGAGAAGAATGGACTGCTACATGCCAGCATCTCCCGCAGGCTCTCGCACCACTGACATGGCTGACCACTCACCATGTTGTGGTTCTGGGTAAGTGATGGATAACCCATAAGTTCGTAAGAATGTCTGTGATGGGAAGTGTGCCATTGGGCAGACCCGGTGGGAGGAAAAAGGCTTAATATTAAACAAAAACCAAAAAAAAAGACACACAATTGAGAACAGCCAAGGAGTGTACAAAAGGGGGACAAGATGTCTTGAGATAAAATAGGGTAAGAAAGAAAACAAAGGGGGTATGTATCATCAGGTTGAGAAGGAAGTGGTGGAAGATGATGGGCAGACGGCAGCTTTTCTGAACAGCTCGTTTTGCTTTGTATTTACAGAAAAGTAGGGGAGAAGCCCTACAGGAAATTAGCATAATAGCATCCGCAGGTCGAGTGCGGGATTATGGAGCCTGTTCAGATCAGAGAGAATAGGGTAAGGAAGGGGCCTGCAGCATGCAGGGTGGGCAAGGCTTCAGGTCCCAACGGATTACATCCAAGGGTCCTGAAAGAGTTAGACACAGAACTAGCTGCACCCCGAAATACCTAATTAAGTGTTCCTTAGAGAGTGGGGTGGTGCCAGGGGATTGGAGGACAGCAGTTGTAGTGCAACACCACAAGAGCAGCAACAAAGGCATCACTGAGAACTTCAGACTGACTAGTCTTAGTGCACCTGTTAGCAAACTCATGCAGATTATAGTGAAGAACCCAGAGGCAAGTGGGTTAACAAGACAGTAAACAACACAGGTTTGCTGCAGATAGATTATGACAGACTAATCAGTCACCAGGACGGTTGACTTGAGGTAGGCTGCAAGTGTGCTGTACTTGACTTAAGCAAGTACACTGATTTTGTTCCACAGGGGAAGCTCTTAAAGAAACTAGAGGATCTAGGATGGGGAAGGGGCAACTGGGTATATAGGTTCACCCACCAGGCTATACAGGATGACTGCAACCGTGGTGCTCCAGACTGTCGAAGTAGGGGACTGGGATGGAATAGAACAATGGAAAAATAAAATAATTAAAAGCTTAGGTGACAGACAACCCCGACTCACACTCGTCTGCATTTCTGAATCCTGACATGCTTAGGGTATTCACCACTAGAGGGAGTGAAATCCCTAAGTTAAAGTACACACAATCCCTGAAGGCTAGACTTGCTGTGTTAATGATCAGTTTGTAGCAAATGCTGTTCTTAAATTCATACTTACCATGCTATGACAGCAAACATTTACTTCAAGTTTAGGTCCATACAACCAATCACAGTACAATGGCACTGGTGTACTGCACGCATACACACACACACACACACACACACTTCTTTGCACAGGAACCATGACCTAATTATAGGACAATATGTCACACTGGGCTACAAGTTACATTTAAAAGAAAGACTATGTGCACGTGTATGTGTGCATGTGTACGTGTACATACGAGTGTGTATGCATG
Organism: Neoceratodus forsteri; assembly: GCA_016271365.2. NCBI lineage: Eukaryota > Metazoa > Chordata > Ceratodontiformes > Ceratodontidae > Neoceratodus > Neoceratodus forsteri. The sequence goes on from CM028130.1 coordinate 950,795,400, forward strand.
CGTGCATGTGAGCTACTTCTGTCCTGCTTCTGAAGGCTGTGAGAGATTTGGTGACACAGTCTGAGCTGCTGATACAGGTAGAAGAGGGTTTCACTGATTGTATGGACAATCCCAAGCAGGGTTGGACACTGGAGAAACTGTCGCTGTCATAGGGCAGGCTGAGGTATGCGCTGTTGCTTAGCACACTGTCTCTTAAGAGTAAAGATATCATTGATGTGAGGTTGTCCAGAGGCATGGTATCCATCAGCCAGGAGTGCTCAAGTGAAGATCCCTACAATAGTGCTGCCTGCTGCATAACAGCTGAACTGATGATGCTGTGATATTACTAAGTGCGTGAGAAATGAGTGCCCCCAAAGTGTATTACAAGAGAGCTGGTAAATTCAGAAGGCAGAGTAGGAAAGGCTCCGTCCCAAGGTATAAGCTCACCCACTGGTGATCCGAAGGAATATGAGGGGTCATGGTGCTCCTGTGAGGATATGTAGAGAGCACAACCTTAACCAAGGGACCCTAGGGTTATGACTTATGCCCGGGGTCAGGATTAAACCTGTTTTGCACTGCTGACCAGGACAGTGAATTGGGAACCATGTTCCCAAATGTAAACATGACAACAGCCCATCACGGAGTGGACCAATTTACTACTTTTCAGATGGAGAAGGAGCACAGAGCAGAATTTGCCGAAGAATGAATGGGAAGACTGGGCTATAAATAGCTGGCGGCTGCTTTTATTCGATCATCATAGGTGATTCTCTGGCAAACAGATAGCACCTTCTCCTAGACGTGGGGGTATTCCTGGTATTCCAGTCCCTGCCTGTCACCAAGAGGGGGCCATCATATGTTGTCAGCACTCAGCTGAAAAAAGTGATGGCAGCTGAGTGGGATCATGGACTCTGCAACATCAGGTCCGAGACTTAGGGCACACAGGTGACAGCATTATTTACCTAGGTCTCATCTATCCCCACCCACCCTCTTCTACACTCTTCACCAGCAACACCTTGCACACAGAAGGTGGAGGTAAGCACTGCCCTCAGATACCATTTTAAAATTTAGTGTTGCAGGTTGTGCCACACATTACTGGAGCAAAAGGTAGAAAAACTCTGACCCACCCTCTATTACCCAGCCACAGGCCAAAAGTGTACTGAGGGTGGGAGGTAGGTGTCAGTGACCCCTGACCCCAATGACTCTTTATCAAGTAATCATTGCAACAACCCAATAAACTCCAGGGTGTGCTGGCACTCAACAGCTTATTCTGGCCAGGAGACTCTCCAGAGATAAGCTGCGTATCTCGTGTTGCAAATCTATAAGCATCAAAGCTGTAAGCCAGTCAGATTGGTCATCACATTTTGTTAGCAGGCATTTACTGGATCTGGGTGGGGTTAGCAGTTAGCAAATAAAAAGTATGAAGTGATGACAATCTTCCACCCTAAAACTAAACAGCAAAGGATGAGAACAAGAATGATAAGCTCTACTGTCAGAGCACTTCATGTTAGAAAAACTTCCTTTCAGTTTTGCCTACCCAATTCCAGTCTCCTGTTGAAGCAGGCTAGGTATTGGCTTTTAGGGAGGCCTGCATTTATCCCCAAATTGTAGAATCGAGTCATGTGCAAAAAAAAAAAAAACACAGTTCGTGGCAGTGGGACTCTGTGCCATGGCATTAGAAAACCCTGAATTTCAAGTCCTACTCATCTTTATTATTAAGAGCATCTATATGAAAACATCTACATCTGGGGCTTCTTCTGGAGATCAAGTCGTAATGCCCCATCAGTGACATCACAGCCATTCCAAAGGCATTAAATAGTTGTAGAAAATAGTCAAACTACAAATCAACAATTTAACTGGCCAGGTCAAATAAAATACAAGTGGCAATTATTTGGCCCACTATTCCTTATTAAACCCACACAATGTAGAGGTGGGCCAAGGTATGCCTAGTTGTGTCTTGTTTAACACAGCACAAATGGACTCACTAACATGAAGCACTCTAGCTTTGGCCACTTTCACATTCACACATGTTTAAATGATCATTACTGCCAGGGAACTTTAAAAAAATAAAATTTTATGTAGCAACTGCAGCATTAAACTTAAAAACTTAATGTGAGAAACACTAGGAAATAACCTTGTGTGAAGCAGCTGCACTCCACTTTTGGGTGAACTCGTGTGTAGCAAGCTTTATTTATTTCTTTCATTTATTGAATTCTGGTAACCAGGTAGGTCCACTGAGACCAGAGGTCCCTTTTTCTGAGTGAACCAGGATTAAATACAGACAGATATACAGAAAGCGTTTGCAAGTACAATGCCTACAGTCAGTTACAGTGAGTTGGAATTAATTAGAGATAAGTACACAGGCAGTAAGAAAAAATTACTCACCTTAGTAATGTTTCTTCTAATGGAGTCTTGCTGTATTATGACATATGCAGTGAGTCCCAACTTTCGAACTGCTCTGGAGGTGAAAGAGTTAACTTTCCATGCCAGGCATGGAACGCTGAGCTCAAGCTCGGTTGAAACTCTGTCTGTTGTTCTTCAAACTCAAACCGTCAGATCTTTACGAGCTAAACTCACTGAGGTCCTGTGTGGAAGCTGTAAACCTACACTAGCCAACTGTCTACTAAACATAACAACACATTTTTTGGTCCCAAAACAAAGACTCAAGTCAGGAGACCCAAAAAATGAAAAACACACCAAGTCACCCCAAAAAAGGAGGGGTGAAAACAAAAAGGTAGGCACCTACTAAGTGCCAACACTGCACTGCCTACCCACATCCCAAAAACAGAGGTTCTGAGAGGGGCAGGAGGGGGGGAGGTCATAATATAGCAAGACTCCATTAGAAGAAACAACATTACTAAGGTGAGTAATTTTTTCTTCAAACAACATGAAGTCTTACTATATTATGACATATACAGACTACACAGCAGTACCTCCATGGAGGAGGGACAGACCCTACTTAGAAATAAGCTCTGAAGCACAGCTGTGCTGAAACCGAGCATCACTCCTAGCCTGGATGTCCAGGAGTAATGCTTGGTAAAGTGTGAACTGTTTTCCAGGTAGCTGCTTGACATATCTCTAGAATAGGATGTCCCTGGCAGCAGCCAGGGAAGCAGCTGTACCTCTGGTAGAGTGAGCCCTCAGGCCTGAGGGAGAAACCTTACCCAGCTTTTCATAACAGAATTGGATACAAGAGACAATCCACCTGGCAATGGATCTTTTAGTGGCAGGTTTCCCTTTACCAACCTCACCATAAGTGAGGAACAGTTGGAGGGAGTCAAACCTGTGACCCTTGGTACGCTCTATGTAGTAACTAAGGGCTCTCTTCACATCTAAGCTGTGCAGCCTCCTCTCACCAGAGGAGGAATGGTTAGTGAAGTATACTGGAAGAGACATAGATTGATTAAGGTGGAAATCTGAAACCACCTTAGGCAAGAACTTCCTGTTAGTCCTGAGGACCACCTTATCTCTATGAAAGGAGATAAAATCAGGCTCCACTGACAAAGCTTGTAATTCACTTATGCATCTGGCAGAAGTGATGGCTACCAGAAACACAGTCTTCCAAGTCAAGTACTTAAGCTCTGCTGAAGACAAGAGCTCAAAGGGAGGTTGCATAAGCTGAGCAATGCAAACATTAAGATCCCAGGAAGGGCAGGATCCCTGAATGGAGGGTTGGTGTGAAGCAATCCCTTGAAAAACTTGGAGAATACAGGATGAGCTGAAAGAGAAGAGGGTTTACCTGCTGAAATAAAAGCAGACAGCTGCCAAATGTACTTTTAGGGTAGCTGGTCTCAGCTCCAAGGTATTTAAATGGACCATATAATCCAGGACTGTGGGTAAATCAGCAGACTCTGGGGAAATATGCTTCCCAGAGCACCATATGGAAAACCTCTTCCATTTAGAATTATAGGTAGCCCTGGTGGAAGGTTTCCTAGAAGCCTTCAATATATCCATTACACCTTGGGAGAGGTGTAGATCAGCAAACTCTTAACTCTTCAAGAGCCAGGCCTTGAGATTGAGAGATTTGAGGTTGGTACCAAACCCTCCCTGAGCACAGGTTAACAGGTTGTGATTCCTGGGAAGACACAGGGAAGATGGACTGCTAAGGACAGTAGGAGTGGATACCAGGGTTGTCTGGCCCAATCTGGAGCAATCAGGATCATCTTGCAGGATTGAGATCTGATTTTGACTAACACTTTGAACAGGAGAGGGAAGGGGAAAAGCATAGAGAAACTTCCCTTCCCAATTGAGAACTAAGGCATCCAGAGGGACTGAGCCCAACACTGGGGCCTGCAGCAAGAAGGAAGTTGGTGATTGTCTGGGGCTGCAAAAAGATCTATCTGCGGGGTGCCCCATCTGGCAAATATTACCTCCAGGACCAGGGGTCCAGTGACCGTCGTGATGGCCCTGGAAATCCTGCTGACAGCATCTGCCAGGACATTGTCCTTGCCTGGCAGGTGAACTGCCATAGGGAGGTGTTCAGGGAGTAAGCCAGAAACCACAACTTCATTGCTTCGGTGCACAAGGCCGTAGACAGAGTGCCTCCTTGCTTGTTGATGTACCACATTGTGGTGGTGGTGTCTGTTCTGACCTGAACAACTTTGTTCTGAACAGATTTGGAAAAAAACTTGAAGTGCTAGAAAAACTGCTCTGAGTTCCAACAGATTGATGTGGAGCAGAGATTCCTGAGGGGACCACAATCCCTGGGTAGTGAAGTCGCCCATGTGAGCTCCCCACCCCAACAGGGATGCATCTGTAGTAAGGATTAAGGAGTGAGACTGAGTGACAAAGGGAACCCCTTATCTCAGATTGCTTTGATCCTGCCACCACTGTAGGGCAGGGATCAGGGTTCGAGTTACTGGGATCAATTTAGTTGGAGGGTCTTTCCTTTGAGACCAAAAGGCTCTCAAATGGAACTGGATGTCCCTCATCTGAAATCTTGCTCCCCGTACTACTGCTGTAGAAGCAGCCATGTGCTCCAGGAGCTGTAGAAAATGCCTTGCTGGTCGAGAGACCTGCAGGGTGAATGAGGAGGCCAGAGAGACCAGGGTCCTTGCCCTGTCCAAAGGAAGGAAGGCTCTGGCTTTCTCTGTGTTCAGCTCTGCGCCTATGAAGGTGAGGAGCTGGACAGGCTCTAGAACTGACTTTGGAAGATTCAGGAGGAAACCTAGAGAGGTGAGCAGTTGCTGAGTTATCTGTAGATGTAACTTGACTTGGTCTGGAGACTGGCCTACTATGAGCCAGTCGTCCAGGTAAGGGAAGATGGCAATTTTTTGCCTTCTTAGGGAAGCAACTGCTACTGCCAGGCATTTTGTGAATACCCTTGGAGCAGAGGTGAGGCCAAAGGGCATTGCTCTGAACTGATAATGGCCTGAGGGCAGCTCGAACCTGAGATACTTTCGATGGGAGCTTCTGATGAGAATATGGAAGTAGGCATCCTTCAGGTCCAGAGAAGCTAGCCAGTCCCCTGGCCTTAGAGAGGGTAGAATAATTCCCAGAGTCACCATTTTGAATTTTGGTTTTAAAAGGTGCTTGTTTAAATATCTGAGATCCAGGATGGACTGCCATTCTCCTGTTTTTTTTGGGGTAAGGAAGTACCTGGAGTACAATCCTTTGCCCTGGTGTGGGGGTGGAACCCTTTCCACAGCTCTGAGAGCCAGGAGGGAAGAGACCTCTGCCTCTAGGGCAAGTGCCTCTGGTGGATTTTCAGGTGGAAAGGATCTGGTTCTCATCTTTGGAAATTTTTGAAGCTGAGAACCAGTCCCTGGCTTACTACTTCCAGGACCCACTTGTCTGATGTCAGAGACTTCCAGTCCTGGACAAAGTAAGCCAGCCTGCCCACTACAGGTAGCTGAGAATCGGCCCTGGCTACCCCATCAGGGTGCCTGCTTGGCAGGGGCTTTGGGCTGAGGGGTGGAAGCAGGCCTGCTTGTACCCAGTCATCTCTCTAAAGAACCCCTCTGGGCGAAGCAGAAGAGGAGGCATGGGCTTGGTAAAAAGGCCTATGAAAAGGCCTGCCCCTGCCCCTGGAAAGCTGCCTTTGAGGAGTGGCCTGCCTTTCCTTGGCCTGTGCACTCCTATAGGTGGTCCTATGCTCATCCATTTTCTTCATGTAATTCTCTGTCTGCTCCCCAAACAGAGAATTACCCACAACAGGAAAATCCATGGCCTAAGTCTGGGTATCCTGTGACAGGCCATTCTGCGAAGTGCCACAGATGTAGCCATGACTCTTGACGACACATCATTAGAGTCCACTGCAGCATGGAATTGCACCTTGGATGCCTCAATACCATCAGCAGCCACCTGCTCCAGCTCCTTGGCAAGCTGGCCAGGGACCTGTTTGCTAGAGCCATAACAGTATCCCATCTGGATTTCTGATATCTAGCAACATAAGCCATATAATTTGCCTGTCTGAGTCCCAAGGATGCTGCCATGTACTGTTTCTTTGCCATGGCATCAATCCTCCTGGAGTCCTTGTCAGGGGGTGTGAAGCCAAGGGAATATTTGCCTTGTCACAGGCTGCAGCCTGCACTACCCCAACATGGCTGCATTGTTGTGTAAGGAACTCCGTATCAGAGCCTGACAATGTGTACCTCTTGTCCATTCTCTTATCCACAGGAGATATAGTGTGAGGAGTTTTTAGAATTTTAACTGTCTGTTTCACAAAAGATTTATGCAAAGGAATAGACAGTCTCCTAGACTCTGGGATATCCATCATTTCCACATAGTCAGGCTCCTCTTGATCATCCACAGCTTCCTCCATAGGGAGCTGGAGGTTCAACCACTTTTTATAAAACATAAAATGAGAGGGGACTCAGAAAGCCTAGGAGGAGACACTCCTGAAGGTCTGTCTGGGAGATGTCCGGTCAATGGGCACATCCAGACTTTCAAATCCAATTCACTCTCCTCATACTCCTCTTCCCCTCCTCCGGTTCATAATATTCCTCTAAATCATACTCTTGAACCGGAGGAACGGCCAGACTTAATCGCTTACCTGATGGTGCCGGTTCGGTCGGAACCGAGGAAAGCAACTGGACAATTTTAATCGCTTTGGCTATTTCTTCAGCGGTTGGAGAGGAAAGTTTTGGCTCCACACCAGCAGATTTCCTAGTCCTTTTTGCAGGAACCTACTCCTCAGAGTCGGATCTCCTTTTGTCCGAGGAAGTCTTGCCCTGGTCAGAGGGCACTCCCTCCGGTTCGGTTGGAACTGAACCGGGCTGGCCATCTGGTTCAGCTGACTTTTTGGCCTCCCTTTCCCTGAGCCTACCAACTCTCTTTTCTAGGGTAGCTGCAGGAAAATTTTTTACATATCTGGCAGTCTGCATTGAGGTGGTCAAACCCCAGATAATAAACACAGGTGGTGTGGGGGTCAGCCTTGGCAAAGACTTCCCCACAGACACTGCAGTGTTGAAACCCAGTGGGCCCGGTTTTTCTTTTGGGTTTCTCAGACATAGTGCCTGCCTAACCAAACTTACCCATTTATGGCAATCCGCCAGGTAAGACCCTCTTATCGGTTCCCAACCGTGTCAGGGTCGTGGAAAAAAACGTAACAAAATCCGTTTTTTTTAGAACCGGTAACCACACTCTAAATGACAAATTAATATATTTTAAATAACCTGATCGGTTCAAACCGAACTGATAAACCGTTTACAAGTTCCACACAGAATAGAAATTAATGTAAAACCTATCTAGTACTCACAATACCACAGAGAGTCTGAACCAACCAGTTGCGGTTTAAATTCGGTCGAAAACCAAGAAAAACAATACTTTAACCGACAAAATGAACCGAGCAAAAGTAGAAATCTCCAGAGCGACTGTTCAGTGAGGCGGAGTAAAGAATCTGACGGTTTGAGTTTGAAGAGCAACAGACAGAGTTTCAACCGAGCTCGAGCTCAGCGTTCCATGCCTAGCATGGAAAGTTAACTCTTTCACCTCCGGAGCAGTTCGAAGGTTGGGACTCACTGCATATGTCATAATATAGCAAGACTGCACGTTGTTTGAAATGGGTAAGCAGCAAACTGCAAGATTCCGTGCACTGCAATGGAATAAAATTGATGTCCACATGTAAAAAAATACTTTTTTACGTGTGGACATAAATTTTACTCCACTGGAGTGCACAGAATCTTGTTGATCACTGTTTGTTTACACAAGGGCTGGCCGCCATTCTTCTAGTGCACCTATCTGCACCATGATTTTCATGGTTCGAGTTTTGTAGTAAATATTCAAGGCATATGGTACATCTTTTTACAAGAGGTTGGGATAATGTAATACATATAGTATACAGTGCAGCTGTTGATGAAAATTGTAGGTTTTTTTGCCATGCTATACCAGGTAAAAACACTAGCCGACCACTGCGTCCCCCTCCCCCTTCCCCAACCCAACTGGAATGAGATTTTTAACATACACAAAAAAGTGTCACACTTCTGCAGACAAAACAGACACTGGGTTTTGGATTAGCAGAAAGAATGCTGATGCTTTTGGACTTGTACCTATAACCTGTGGTGCAAGACCTTGATGGCAGTAAAGTGCCCCCAAAAGTGAGACAAATTTTCTGTCCAAATTAACGTCTGAACCACAACTAAATTTACTATTCACTAAGAAAAAGAATCAATATCAAACATTCAGAGTAAAAAAAAAAAAAAAAAAATATAGAAACAAAATTACGCTCTCAATAACCATGCATCCTGTACTCTAGCAAAACATAGGTTCTCTGTAAACTCAACCCTGTTGTCACAACATTAACAGTGTAGAATAAAAATCATATTAATAAACTGCAAACAAGCTGTTTATTTTATTAACCTGCAGTTGTCTTTATTCGCTTGCTACAATTTTTCTGAATTTGTATCAGTTTGCTTAATGGATGCGTGCCGGCGCCAAGGATGATGGCTGCCTAGACTTGCAGAGCTTCCATACAGGTAATAATCCTTCAAAAGGAAAAGGATATAAAAGTAATTTGTTTAGACTTCTTTTTATTTAAATTTCCATTTATTTGTTTTTAGGAAATGAAAAATACCCAAACCACAATGTGTCTACTGTATTTTTAAGTTATTTTATTGTTTGAAAAGCTGGCGGTACAGTATTCGCTAGGGCGCCGGGCACCAGTTAATACGGTCGTCTCAAGTTAGCAGCACAAACGGAGCAGTGGCTGTTTTGATTAAAGGATCTTCAGGTAATTTTGACATGGCCTTAATTAAAGTAATGCTCCTTTCTATTAAAACTGACATTGCCATGCCACCCGGTGACCCAGTCACAGCACGTTGTACTGTCATGCTGACGACCCAGATTCGGAAGCAAGCCCAGGAAGTCACATTGGAAGGCAGGCCATCACTGAAGCAGCTGCCGCTCAGCATTGCATCTCAGATGGGAAGGGCTGGTGGTGGACTCTGCCACCACAGCGACCCCTGCTGCCTGGCCAGGGAGCTGCTCCTGCCGCACAGGGTACATTGCAACTGTGCGTGGCAGACAAAGGCACAAATTCCAGCCAGGGGAGGATAGAGGACCAAAAAAAAGAAAAAGACAGAAATCAGAGAGGGGGGGGGGGAGACAAGAGAAAAAATGAGAAATCAAGTTGATTTCCATAACTGAGTGAATGGACTGATTGGATGGGATCTGAATGACAACCAGGTTCGGCCTGACTAGGGTATATCCCTGTGAACAGAGTATATTTCTGTGATGAACTACTGGCTGGGCAGAAGAATCTCTATGGAAAAAAACAGATACTGCCAACCTTGAAGAAAATACCTGTAAGAGGGGGAAGTGAACCTCGGAAAAAAATAATAGACTTGACACTTTTGAGGAGAGATTAGTGTTTCAGGAAGAATCTTTTTTCTATTTTGGAAGAAAACTCCAATTCTCAGCCGGCTAGCCCGCTGGCACAGCAATGGTATCAGCGCTTGTGGCACCAGCGACCCAGGTTCAGGAGTGAGCTTGGGTGGTTGGAGGGTTGCCCGCGGGGGGGGGGTTGGATCAAGTGGCAATCTGCCTTCTCCCCACCCCCGAGAAGGGAGGGATTGTGCCTCCCAGTGTAGCGCTCCTGGGTGGCCATGGGAGTGGTTTACTGGGGGGCAGAAGTTGAAGCTGGAAGGTGTGTCAGTTGCTGGGCGGGTTACACCATTGTGTCACTGCATGCCACGCCTCCTTGAACCAGAATATAAGAAAAAAAATAAGCTCAGCCCTGGTACTGGTCTCTGGCGAGGACCTGCAGCCACCATTCAGCTGCCCGACTGGTGCTATGAGGGGTATAGCTGGCCTCCTCCTACCCATACCTGGAGGGTAAACCGAGGCTCCATGGGGGCAGGCTGTGGTGGGACAGGTGGGGAAAACCCACAGAAGGCCTGGTGGCTCCTTGGCTGGGAGGACCGGCATAAACAATAAATGCAAAAAAAAAAAAGGAAAAAACACTCCAATTCTCACTCAAAAACTGCCAACTCCCTCCTCCTTAAAAGTAGATACATTGCCATGACCGGGGGGCACAATGGCCATAACTGCAGTAGGGCCAACATTAGCACGGGGCCCGGGCAGGCTGATAGTTTTCACACAAGCAAGTCTTGCAGTGCAGCAGCAGTATTTTCATCCTGTCTGGCTGCATGTCTCTCCAGCCCTGCCCACCCCCACCCCTCAGCAGTGTGGTATCCTGCAGCGGTCCTCAGTCCTATCCCACTAGTCTGAGCCTACCCACCTGGAACAAACTAAACTCCCTGTTGGGGTTGGGGGAATGGGGGGGACACAGCTGCAGGCGGACAAGAGGTGAGAGTTCACGTCAGGTCACAGGTTGGGCTTTTCACGAATCACTCCCATCCCAACCCAAGCAGCGAGTGTGCAGGCAGCAAAGTGAAAGTGGCAGCAGTGACTGAATTTGTGAATAATGAGCGCCTGCCTTGTTTGCACCTCCTGGCGATACTGACTGGTCTGACTGCCTGCCGCTGCTTTCACCTTCATATGCTGACGGAGGAGTTTGACGAGAACTGCTTCCGAGCTGCCATGGTGCTGAGAGAACTGGACTACTGAGCTTACCATTTAGAAAGTGAAAGCCACCTTGTAGCTCTCGGCTTACGTGGCTTGGCAGCTCCTCCCTCCCGGCACAGTTTCACTTTCTTCTTGCTTCTTGGGGAGAGTGAGTACAGTAGCTGTCTGTCCCGGGTTTTTTATCTGCAATCAGCAATGATGTTGCTGCTTATAAATATGCACACTGTTTAGTTAGCTCAGCTGGTAGCAGTCTGTTCCCTGCTTTGAATCATGCAATGAGCCTACTTATAAATATGCGTGCTGCTTAGCTGAGAGGCTTGCTGAGACAATTCACAGGAGCACAGTAGGACAGCCTGGGATCAAGACCCAGTAAGCAAAAAGACACGATGGGGTGTGCATGGAACAGATATTACCACATGCCCAGGGGCATAGTTAAACATGAGGCCACAAGCAGAGTGCCTTCAGCCTCTGGAAGTGCACTAAAATCTGTTCCACACACACCCCCGGAGTGTCTTATTGCGCTTATAAAATGGGTTTAAAAAAAAAATTTTACAGTTAGAAAAATCATTTTTATATGTGGAAAATAAGATTTGATTATTTTGAATTAACATAAAATAGTTCTTCAGCCTATCACATAATGACTTCATAATGACGTCATTATTTCTGTGCTAGATAAAGTGATGCAGGAACACTACCTCCCACCTCCCATGTAATGTTGTGGATTTTTTTTTTTTTTGTACAGATTATATTTTGATTGTGTTGCAATTTTGCTCACCAAGTAACCCCTGTCGGAAGAGCTAGCCTAGTCATGAAGGTGGGTGGGATCCAGGTAGGGTTGATTTGGGTGAGACAAATGGTGGGCACCCTGATAAGGAAACATGCTGGCCAGAGAAAAACTTAAAGGGTAGAAGCCATGAATGGTCAACTCAAGGGGGCATTGTGGTTATAAAAAGTATTTTACTGGTCTTGGAAGAAGGTTGCTGAGCAGGGGGAAATACTTTGCTGTACTGATCTGGGAAGGTCCATGCGGAGATAAAAAAAAAAATCACTTTAAAAAATTGTGTAAATTTGGGAAGGTTAGGTGGGTGGAGGGTGTTAAGGTTGATGCTGAATGGGGGGCTTGTTTAACACACACAAAAAATTGTGCCTGTCTGGGAAGGTGGATGGGAGGTGGCAAGGCCTGTGGTGCCGAGTGGGGGGGAAGCTGGTTTAACAAAAAAAAGCTGTACCTGTCTGGGAAGGTGGGTGGGGAGGGTGTCAAGCTTTGTGCCTGGTGAGTGAGGGGCTTGTTTAAACACACACAAAAAACTGTGCCAGTCAGGGAAGGTGGGTGGAGAGTGGGAAGGTGTATGGTGCTGAATGTGGGGAGGGGGGCTCGTTTAATCAAAAAAAAAAAAAAAAAAAAATTTGCCTGTCTGGGAAGGGTGGCAAGGTTTATGCAAAGTAGAGGCTTCTTACCGGGAAAAAAAAAAATGCAGATCTGGGAAGGAAAGAGGGTGGAAGGTCCGCGTCGAGCTGAGTTAAAACAAGCTGTGTTTGTCTGGGAAGGTGGATGGAGGGTGGCAGGGGCCAAGCTAAGGCTTGTGTTTAAAAGAAAAAAAACAAAACTGTCTGTCCAAGAGGGTGGGAAGGTTAGTGGCCGGTGGGGGACTTGTTAAAAAAAAAAAAAAAAATGTTGCTCGTCAGGGAAGGTGGGTGGAGTGCTGGTCCAGTGAACTCTCGTCGCCTCCTGCTGTTCATTTCCTGTCACTGCTGCAAAAGTGCTAAGTCTAAAGCCTATCACCATCCACACAGGCCAGTGTATTCATCCAGAGGAGAGGGGGTCATCATATCGCTCCAGCACTGGATGCGCAGGCAACAGTGCATGACTAGAGGTGCAGGGAGGGGGAGGGAACTGTTACACGCTTGGCTGAGCCATGTGTCACCATGTTGCCAGCCTGGACGTTCCCATCATTTTCTAAGGGGTAAATCCCCTAGCGCTGAGCTCCATGATGTCCTCAGCCAGGGGGATCAGACAGGCAGGTACATCCACCACCAACCGCCAGCAACAACGGGAGCCCAAACTATGTTCGGGGTTGAAAAAAAAAAAAAATGCGTTTTTCAGTAATGGATATCCAAAACTCTTTTCATACTAAACATAATAGACTCCTGCAAGACAATGAGATTTCTGACAAATCTTGCTCGGCATGCAACTTCCACAAACTAATCATACTGGCGCCATTCTGTGCTGTTACTGTCAGAATGAGTGTTAGCACTATACTAGTACATACAAAAAGAGAAAAAATAACACTGAAGTTTGGCTCCAAATACTGAGTGATGAAGCAAGGCCTCTAATTGCACTTCCAAGTGCCTTCCTGGAAGGTTATTAAGAAACAAAGAAGTCTGGCCAGCTAAACTGCACTGAGGGAGGCCTATAAAATCTCCTATAGATCTTTAAGGGAATCCTGATAACATGCAATACTGCGACAGTATACTTTTTCCTAACAGTACCCTAAATTCAAAAGGATTTTTTTTACTAGATGTAGCAACTGTGTTGAGCTAGCACCATATATTTGTACTGTTCAGATATGATTATACACATACAGTACATGGGTGGTGTTTTAGAATTAAGCCACTGGCCCTTTAAGCAGCCTATGGAAAAGAAAAAACATGGGGAAAGATTTCTTTCAACTGAGTGCTGGGACTAGCCCTCAGACAGATTTACACATCAAAGGACTGGAAGCCAGGAACTGGCTTAAATGAAATCATTTAAAACTTCATTTGTGTTTGAATGTCCAGACCTCACAACCAAGAAAATGGTGATGTGACATCTGGGGTCCTTTTGTAATATGTGTTGTGGGTTTCCTGAGATCAAAGGGCAGAGATATATTTTACCAGAAACTGTTCGGCAGGGGGTCAACGTGCTAAACTAAGCTCATTAGACCACAGTATAGGGGTGCTAGGATGGTGGACAGAGACCCCAATTTGAAGGATTTTCTGATATTTTATGCTCTGGAGAAACTAAGGTGGAGCGAGAGAGACTCCTCCATGAAAGAGTGTAAACTGCTGAAACAGCCCAGCCTAAAAAGCTGACCAACCAAAAGGGTAGGCTGGAATGACATCATGAGGTATAAAAGAGGAATACAGCCAGAAAACAGTGCTTTTTACTTTATGTTATAATTTTGCAAAGTGTTAAGTTAGCTTTCGGTAGTCTTGCTGAAAAAGAACTACTGATTAGTGAGGAGAACTCTGCCTCACTGAAGAAAGAGAAAACTCTTGGGAAAGGAGCTTTTCTCTGAAAAACCCTGAATTTTGCTCTAGAAATTCAGAGACTGACTTATCTTGCTGAACATTTTCAGAAATCTTTTCAGAAAATGAAGTTTTCTGGCAGATGGGACTTTTCAAACCTTGGACTCCAAACACTAATAAGGTAGAAAATGTTAGCATTCGTAGTGTGTAGGTTTAGTGTTTAATTCCACCTTTTTTATGTTTGCTTGTGCGCATGCACAAGAAACATGTTGCAGCAGCTTGCTGCAGAAGCATGTTGTGGAGGTGCGGCAGTTTTGTGGGTTTGGCCACATGTATCCAATGCAGTGGCATGCTGCTGCCGACACTAGTTCAGCAAGCGTGCCACCAACTTGAAAGAAATTGGCCGCTGCAATCAGGGAGTGCCCCGTCATTGCAGGGCATGCCTGAAAGACACTGGCTGCTGCAATGAGGGAGTGCCTTGTCAGCCAAGACATTTCTGTTCACCCCACTCCCTCTGTTGTCCAGTGCAGGAGCAGGAGTGCAGGTAAACCCTCCCGCTTCCTCCCACTGCGTGCTGTCCACCCTGCTCCCACTGTTCCCCATCCAGTTACCCATCACACTGTAAGTAAACCCTCCCACTCCCTCCCACTGCGTGCTGTCCGCCCCGCTCGCTCTGTTCTCCCTCCTGGCAACCAAAAGCAAGTAAACCCTCCCACTCCCTCCCACTGCATGCTATCCACCCCACTTCCTCCGTTCCCCATCCCACCACTAGGAGTGCTCGTAAACCCTCCCGCTCCCTCCCTGCGTACTACCCACCCCTCTCGCTCCGTTCCCCCTCCTGGCAACAGAGAGCAAGTAAACCTCCCGCTCCCTCCCACTGCAAGCTGTCCACCCCACTCCCTCCATTCCCCATCCTGGCAACTGTAGTGCACGTGAACCCTCCAGCTCCCTTCCACTGTGTCCTGTCCACCTCGCTCCCTTCATTTCCCATCCCGGCAACCAAGAGCAAGTAAATCCTCCTGCTCCCTCCCATTGCATCCAGTCCGGCCCGCTCCCTCCATTCCTAGTCCCAGCACGTAGGTAAACCCTACCTCTCCCTCCCACTGCGTACTGTTCACCCCACTCCCTCTGTTCTCAGTCTCAGCATGTAATTAGACCCTCCCGGCTGGGAGTCGGCATGCATTCTTCTTCCTTGTTAAACTTGTGATTCAAATACTTAGCAGTGGCTATAGTACTGAATCAACAATCCCTTACATTAGGAAGGAAGGTAATGGAATCTGTTTTTTATATAGTGCCATTCATACAAATTGCATCCGGTCCAGGGGAAAAAAAACAATCTGGAAAAAAAATGCATCAGCAATTCGGCAAGCTGGCAGGCATAGCACATTTAACAGAAAAGGAGGGGAGCAGGTACTGAGCAACAAGAAAATAAAACTCTTTGGTGTGCACTTTGCTTCAGCCATCAGACGAGCTGGCCGGCCTCAGCCTGGAAACAGAATCAGGTGCGTACCCAGTCTACTGTGCACTAAAAATTGTAACTTCTTATTCGTTGGGGAGGGCGGGGACTGAACTACTAACTTAAAAACGGAACTTCTGCATTTCTCATATACTGAGGACTGAAAGCCGCATCTACCTATCTTGTTTCCAGTGGGTCCTGTTTTCCTACCCATCTCCACAGATGGATGAACTGGAGTACTGGGAGGATAAGCGACTTGCCCAAGGTCACACAGGGAGTATCTGACTCTAGCTGGGTTTGAACCTGGAATCTCCTGGTCCACAAGCCAGTGCTTTAACAAAATGTTACAAACACATTTATTAGCTAAAATGAGACTGTCCAGAATATGTGCCTGTTTGAATGTAATTGTTGTGTGCTAGTTGGTTATAGCTAATTTTAAAATGTTTACCTTTTTTCTACTGGCTATTTTTGGCCCCTGCTGGAGGTTCTGGTCCTCCGCTCGCCCCTCCTCCCCCCCCATCTCCAGGCTTCCCCCTTGTGCAGAGCTCTATTTTCACATAGTTTTATCAATATGTTTGCTTGCGCACATGTGCAAGAAACATGTTGCGGGCTTGAACCCGTTTATCCAATGCTGTTGCACGTTACTGCTGACACTAGTTCAACAAGCATGCTACCAACTTGAAAGAAATTGGCCGCTGCAATCAGGGAGCACCTGTCACTGCAGGGCGTGCCTGAAAGACACTGGCCGCTGCAATGAGGGAATGTCTCGTCACTGCAGGGCGAGCCTTGCCTACCGAGACATTTCTGTTCACCCCACTCCCTCCGCTGTCCACTGTGGGAGCAAGAGTGCAAGTAAACCTTCCCACTGTGTGCTGGCCACCCCACTCCCTCTGTTCCCTATCCAGGCACCCATCCCGCACTGTAAGTAAACCCTCCCGCTCCCTCCCATTGCGTGCTGTCTACCCAGCTCCCCCTGTTCCCCGTCCCGCCACCAGGAGTGCACGTAACCCCTTCCGCTCCCTCCCACTGCATGCTGTCCGCCCTACTCCTTCTGTTCTCGGTCCCGGCACATAATTAGACCATCTCGGCGGCGAGTCGGCGTGCATTCATTGTATGCAAGGCATCCACTGCATGCCTATTATTCTACTTTTTATTTTTTTCTTTCCCCCTCAGTGTCAGTTTTTATTTGTAAAAGTTTTGATCCGGTGCAGTAGCAGTGGCGGGCAGCAGTGACAGTCTGTTGGCCCCAGAGAGAATCAGTCTCTGAATGTGAGAGTCAGCATGTTTAAACAACTGCTTGAAAGGTAAGCAGTACTGTTAGTTTACCCCAACATCGGCCCCTTTCTCAAAGTAAGAGGATTTGTTGAATACGGAAGCAATGGTGGCCAGAAATGTGGTGGGACAAGACAGGAGTGGGTAGCCTACGTAAACAAAATTACTTTTGTCCTGCCCAGAAGCTGCTATAAAACAAACAGAATCTGTTTTATAGCAGCTTGTGGGCAGGACAAAAGTAGAGTTCTTTATATAGGCTCACCATTTCAGTCCAACAGGTCAGATGCAAAGATGTGAAAGATAAGGTGACTAAGCAAATTTTTTTATATTTCTTTCCCCCCCTTTATTACAAGTGCTCCGGTAACACTTGCCCACAGTGCACTAAATAAAATTCATTCTGGCAGTATATATAATACGATTCCAGCAAGCTGTCTTTCATTTGTTCCTGTTTTTTTAAATGGTATGCATTCCCTAGTGGAGGATGTCAAACACAGAGGGAGCAGCCGTCACTTTTCCAACTGCTGGTTGTTGCTCCATTCCACTCTGTCCCCAATACTATTGTGTGGACACCTTAACACTTAAAAAAAATATATATACATATTTTTTCCTCATCCCTTGTTTTCTCTACAGCTCCCATAATAATGCTCCAAGTCTGAGCAACAGATTTGGGTTGCTGCATGACCATGAGCAAATCATTTGACCTCCATGTACTTCAGTCCAACCAGCTCTAAAGTAGAGGCATGAATCCCATAGAAAATGAGATGCTGCATCTCCTTTGGGTTAGTGTGGGCACATGTTATACCCTAGAGGCTACAGCAATTAGCTGTGAATAAGCTTGGTACATTCAGTAGACCCTTTTTCATTATCACAACCTCCACTTACATGTTTTGTTGCACTGAGCAAGTTACTTAACCTCCTAGTGTTCCCCTGTTACCCCCGACTCTTGTAACCAGCCAACTGTACCTGGTTACCAAAGAAAAAAACCAAAAACATTTACCTAATTATTTGGTTACCACACCAGTATAGATGTGCATAATTTGAAGTATTTTGCACATGCTGGACTATATTTCACAGATAAAAATGTGACAAATGATTAATAAATATGGAAAATGTTAAAAAAGCACTTAACAGTGCAGTTGTAGAAGACTCTAGCACTGCTGCTCACTGAAGAATATTTATTTACTGATTTAGTTTTTGTTGACCGGGTAAGTGCACTAGACAAATTCTGCCTGTTTTCAGGCATGACCCGGGGGACAGGATACAGATGAATGGCAACTGACTTTGAACCAGATTAAGCTGTAGGTGGTATTTTACTGAATGGGGAGAAATCTGACCAAGGCACCAAGGAAATTCTCCTACTCTTTTCGAGAAGTGCCATGGGATCTTTAACATCCACCTGAACTACCACCAGAACAGGCAGATGGGACCTCAGTTTAATGTCTCAT
This sequence comes from Neoceratodus forsteri, assembly GCA_016271365.2. Lineage (NCBI taxonomy): Eukaryota > Metazoa > Chordata > Ceratodontiformes > Ceratodontidae > Neoceratodus > Neoceratodus forsteri. The sequence continues at coordinate 950,813,742 of CM028130.1, forward strand.
CCGAAAGACGGCACCTCAGGATTGCAGCACCCCACCCTCATGCTGCACTGCAGTATCAGTATTGGGATATTTACCCAAGTTCCTGATCTCCCTCAGCCGAGGAACTGCCACCCAGGCTCCCAGCTCCTAAGCCGCTGGATTCCCGGCACCCCTCTAGCCGACGCTCGAGACCGCAGACACGGAACCGAGGCCCTACAAGGTACGGCAACTGCCGCAACTTGTTCGACTGCCCCGCCCCACCTCTGCTGATTATTAAATACAGTAGCTCCCACCAAAATATTAGTCCACGTCCCCTGGCGCAGTGCCCCACCAATAGAGACTTAGCTCGTGATCCCCCTCTTCTCTGTCCAGCCTATGGGATCCAATTCTCAGGGCCTCACCTTACTAAAACGCATAGGCTCTCCTTGACTGTGCCTTCACCACTAAATATTTTTAATGCTATCAAATTCAGGTCAACCTGGATCGGAAAGCTACTGATGAGCTGCATTAATCCAGCAACCCCACTGGCCCCTGGGCTAATTGAGTGGCTCCTTTTTTGAGGTACTGTCATGTCGGGCCCTATATGGCTCCTTATACTTCCCCTTCTTCTGCTGATAGCAGCTGCCCAGCATTGGACACCTGAACTACCATCATGTTTGGTCTACAATGGCACCTTGTGCTGTATACCACATGGCAACTTATCTTACTTGCCTCCATGTTCAAGTACCAATACCTAGACCCTGCTCTTGGACCACACATACCAGTAGTACTTATAACACTCCCCCACTACAAGGCCCACCTCCCACCACGCAGACTTCTATCTCCTCCCCTTCCCTCCTATTGCGGTAGGGGTACTAGCTCTTTTTACAACAGATCAGCTCTTCTATGGTGGCACCTTTCCAGTCCCTAAAAACATCAGATCTACTAGACGGGAGAAAGGCAGGAATTACAAGCTTATAATTAGCGCTCTTAGAAAAATCCTACTTATCCTCCTGCTATGTTCAGGCAACGTAGAATTCAACCCTGGCCCCCCAGAAGCTATTGCTTAGCCCGCAGAACTAGCAAATTTAAAAGGAATAAGCTTCTTGCTTATTATCGTATGTAGCCTCCTTAAAAAGATAACCTTAATACAAACCTGAGTAAATCATACCTCTCCTGTCATACTTGTGATTCCCGAAACTTGGCTTAGACCCAGCATCACTGATAGAGAAGTAAACATCCCCAACTATGCCTTGTTCAGAGCTGACAGGCATGCCAGAGGAGGAGGGGTAGCTATCTACGTTAAAGACACATTTTCTGCCTTCTGCTTATCCTCGGCATCTGTTGCCAGAGAATTCGAATGCCTAATTCTCAAAGTGGAAATTACACAGACTACTGCACTCTGCGTAGAAGGATGCTACAGACCACGGTCTGCTGGCCTACAGCTTATGTCATATCTAAGTGACAAGTTGGGACAGGGGCTGCCAGAAACTATTATTTTAGGAGACCTCAACTTAGACTGGCTCTCTAACACAGCTGCCCCCCCTTGCATCCTTCTGTGATGAACATGGGCTGACACAACTTATTACTGAACCAACACGCCCAAACATGAAGAACCCCAGTAAAAGTACACTTTTGGATGTGCTAATGGTGAGCAAACTTCATCTCTTCTCCTACACTGATGTCTTCTCAGACGCCAGCGACCATTGTTTTATTGCGGGAGTGAGATCCACCAACAACCCAGCACTCATCAGCAAGTTCTCTATGAAGAGATCCAGGTGCAACTTCAATGAACATGCCTACCTAAACAAGCTTAAGTACGCCCCTCAGTGGCAAGATTTCTACCTGGCCAAAACGATTACGTCAGCTTACAATATCTTCCACGACATTCTATCAAGGGCCCTTAATAAGTATGCTCCCCTGATTAAAGTTTGAACTAGGACCAAAACCTGTAAATGGTTCACCCCTCAGATCAAGTCCTTGCTTCTAGAAAGAGAGAAGCTCTGGAAAAAAGCGCGCAGACTGAACACTGCAGAGGACTGGAACCAGTTCAGGAGACTACGAAATGTATGTACCAAAACAATCAGAGAATCAAAGGCCACCTTCTTCAAATCCGAACTCGACTCTGCCACAAAGAGCCCAATCAAGCTCTGGAACACAATCAATGATATGCTAGGCCACTCCCCAGGAAATTCACTCCCAACCAAGATTACCTCTGGCAACTCGACTATAACCGAAAAGATGGATATACTTGACGCATTCAATAACCACTTTGCTACTGCAGGTATGGTATTTGATAACTCCCCTGCAAATATACTTCGCTTCTGGACTGCCAGCCAACTGCCTGAAACTCCAATAGCTTCGCCGCCTTTCTCGCTTCAACCTGCCTCACGGAAAGAGGTAGAGGACCTCTTGCTTCAGTTGGATACTAGAAAAAGTGCTGGGGCCAACATCCTTGACCCTTACTTCCTAAAAATTGTCTACCACGTACTAGCAATACCCGTCACCCACCTTTTTAACTTATCCCTGTCTCAGGGCACCTTACCACCTATGTGGAAGACCGCACATGTCATACCACTGTTCAAATCAGGTGACCCTGGTGATCTCAATAACTACAGGCCAATTTCTCTCCTTCTGGTCCCGTCCAAGCTCCTAGAGAAAATTATAAATGCACAGCTGAGGACTCACCTTGAGTCTAGGGAACTGCTAAACCCTATGCAGTCCGGATTCAAAGCTAAACATAGCACTAACTCAGCCCTCGCCAAAGTTACTAACGACTGGCAGCGTAATCTTGAGAGCAAAAAGTATTTGTGCTGTTTTCCTTGATCTAAGCAAGGCTTTCGACACCGTCGACCATAGTCTGCTCCTCTCCTCCCTTCAAACCATAGGTGTGGACCCCTCCTCTCTGCGCTGGTTTACTGACCATCTCACAGGGCGCCTTCAACAAGTTAAAGCCGAAGGAGGCCTGTCCACCTTAAAAACTCTGCAAAGAGGGGTAACCGTAAGGTTCTATATTAGGGCCTTTACTTTTTGCAATCTACATTAATAACATTGACTACTGTATAAAAGAAGCCAACATCCATCTGTTTGCAGATGATACAGTTCTCTACATGAGTCGCCCAACACCTGAAGCTGCCTGCAATGACCTACAGTCAGAATTCAACCTTTTGCAAAGCCAACTCCTCCAAAAAAAGCTACTCCTTAACGCCAAAAAAACTAAAGTGATGGTCCTCTCCCCTTTCATCCATATGGCTAACCCTGTGTCCAGTGGGACAGTTCCCCAAATTACCACAGTAATAGGTGAAAAACTAGAATTTGTTACAAAATTCAAGTATCTAGGAGTTTGGCTAGACCAAAGACTCTCCTTCATTGAACATAGAGGACTTGCTAAAACGACTTCGGCAAAGACTTGGCCTGTTTTTTTAGAATCAACCAATTTCTCACCAGAGATGCCAAGAAACAACTGGTCCAATCCATTTTCCTATCATTGGTTGATTACGCTGATTTCCTCTACAGCCAATGCCCCAACTCTTACATGGCTAAACTGGACACACTCTACCATCGAGCACTGAGGTTTATAACGGACTTCCCTTCAACACACATCACTGCACCCTATATGCAGCAGTGGGGTGGACATCACTAAAATTCAAACGCCACAGAAACACGCTCTCTGGACCTATAGAGCCATCTCTAATAAGCTGCCTTACTATATCTCCTGCTGTCTCCCAGTATAATGGGAAATACGTTAAGAAGTTACTCAGCTATTACACTTAAAGTACCCAAAGCAAAATCCCGCTTCGGCAGGGCAGCCATAAGCTTCGTGCTACCTACCTTATGGAACAATCTACAAAAAACCCTCAAATTAAGCACTCTAATCGGTATAAATGCCTTCAAGATGCTTTATTTCCATACAATCAGAGAAGTATGTAACTGCTTCACCCACTCAGACCCAGTACCGGTGTCTGCACTGGTATATAGTCGTGGCCAAAAATATTGCCGTTGCAGTTTTTTCTAATAATGCAGCATTCCTTCCAGAAAATTGTTGAAATTAAAAAATATTTTGGTATCCACATATGTATTTCTTTGGTTTGCAGTGGAATAAAACACAAAAAGCAGAAAAATTGACTAAGTCTTAACTTATTCCACACAGAAATCCTTAAATAGCCTGGACAAAATTATTGGCACCTTTTAGAAGTAGTTAGAAATAATTAGATTTCAAGCAGGTGATTCTCCTTCACTTTGGAATTGAGCAGGTGCCTGCAATATAAAAGTCACTCATTCAACCAGTTTGAATAGAGAAAATGACTCATTCTCCTGTTTTGTGTCACTGTGTGTACCGCAATGAGCATGGAGAAAAGAAAGAAAGCCAGAGAATTGTCTGAGGAGGTCAGACAGAAGATTGTAGACAAGCATGGACAATCTCAAGGCTACAAATCAATCTCCAGAGTCCTTGATGTTCCTAGTTTCCACCGTACATAATGTTATCAGGAAGTTTAAGGCCCATGGCACTGTAGCCAACCTCCCTGGACGTGGCCGCAAGAGAAAACTTGATCGAAGATTGCAGCGCAGAATTGTTCAAATGGTGGAGAAAGTACCTCGATCAACTGCCAAACAGATTCAAGCTGACCTTCAGACACAAGGTACGACAGTTTCAACTCACACCATCCGTTGCCACTTCAATGAAAGGGGGTTATATGGTAGGAGGCCCAGGAGGACCCCACTGCTGAGAGAGAGACATAAGAAAGCCCGACTGGAGTTTGCCAAAACACACCTGAACAAGCCAAAATCCTTCTGGGAGAATGTCCTGTGGACAGATGAGACCAAATTAGAGCTTTTTGGTTAAGCACATCATCTCTGTGTTTACAGAAAATAAAATGAAGCCTTCAAAGAAAAGAACACTTTCCCTACAGTCAAACATGGAGGAGGTTCAGTGATGTTTTGGGGTTGCTGTGCTGCCTCTGGCACTGGGTGCCTTGAACGTGTGCATGGCATCATGAAATCTGGAGATTACCAGGCCATTTTGGAGTGCAATGTTGAACCCAGTGTCAGAAAGCTGGGTCTCTGTCGAAGTTCTTGGGTCTTCCAGCAGGACAATGACCCTAAACACACTTCAAAAAGCACCCAGGAATGGTTCAAGACAAGATGCTGGACTGTTCTGAAGTGGTCAGCAATGAGTCCAGATCTAAATCCCATTGAAAACCTGTGGAGAGATCTGAAAACAGCAGTTGGGAGAAGGCACCCTTCAAATCTGGGAGAACTGGAGCAGTTTGCACAAGAAGAGTGGGCCAAACTGCCAGTAGAGAGGTGCAGGAAGCTCATCCATGGCTATAGGAAGCAGTTGATTGCAGTTATTTTGACCAAAGGCTGTGCTACCAAATATTAAGTCTAGGGTGTCAATAATTTTGTCGAGGCCATTTCTTTTCATTTTCTGATTTAAAAGGATGTATTAAATTCTGAATCAAAAACAAAGGTTCTGTAATATTAACAGAGAAATAAAGAATTGTGGAGACCAAATACTGTTGTTAATTTCAACTTATGTTTAGAGGAAATTGTGAGTTATTTGAAAAATGTGCAAGGGCACCAATATTTTTGGCCACGACTGTATAGCCATGCCTAGACCCAATTTTAAGTACTGACCCCCCCCAGCTTGCTCTTCACAAGCCTAATTGTTCTCTCTCTCTCTTATCCCCCTGTCTCATCAACACTATGCCTGTCCATCCAGTTATCCTTCCTTTCTCAACCTCGGATAGGAGCTCACTACCCCTGGGTTGTGACATCCTACCATGCCCCGTACTTTATAGCATTCAATCCCAGGGCTCACACATACTCCTTTTCTCCATCCACCTTCTCTACATCCTGTTTTACCAACTCCTCTCTGTGCACCATGCCCTCCTAGCCTTTCTCCCCCTACCTCCCTCCTTCCCCCCCACCTTCACCTCTACCTGGTATATATTTTTATTTTATTTTTGTCTTCCGTTACTTCCTCCTGCAACCTTAGATAACCTGCTTTATCTTCCTATAGACACTTCTATGTATGTAAATACCCTGTAATCTGTACAATAGCTGTATAATTCTTTGTACATATGAACTTCTTTTTCTTCCTCTCTGTAAACAGTATTATCTGTATTGCCTTGTAAATACCTGTGTTGACCTGTATATACAATTGTTCATGCTCCACCCAGGTCCATCTTGCAAATGAGCTTCTGCTCAACGATGAATGCCTGGTTAAATAAAGACTTGATTGATTGATGTGGGGATAGAACCCACAGCGTTCTGATCTCCCAGCCTCAGAGGCGAGTATGCTACCTGCTGAGCCACTGACACTGCAATATACAGGAGGACTCAACTTAATAAATACAGCATATGCAAAAAGCCTCTCTGGAATCCACAAGCAAGATGTGTGGTTGCCAAGTAGAGCCTTCTGGCAACTTGGGCAAGGCATGAGAACACCATAAGCAAGTTCTCCAAATCCTGTTGACCGCTTCTTCAGGCACCATGTGGATAGGTACAAAAAATACATTTGCTGCTTGCCCCAGAGGAAACTACAGAAATATTCCTGCACCTGTCATCCCTTGACCTCAGCACAACTCCATGTAGTAGAATACATGTAAGTTAACAACTCTTCAGATGCCACATTGATAATCGTACAGTACCCTGGGCAGGCCATTTTATTATGATATAAAAAAAAAAAAAGAGTAAAGACACTGGCCTGGACTCCTTTGAAAGTTTATTCCCTACAGACTTATCAAGTTCTGAAATAATCAATTATAGTGCAGTAATTTAAGGCTCTGAGCTGCAAATCTTGAGACCTGGGTTTGAATCCCACAGCCCCTACCCGCATACTGTGTGACCCTGAGCAAGTCACTTAACTTCGTTGTGCTCCCAGCTCGCACCTGGAATCAAGCTTTGGCTTACTGTGTCTGTCTTGGTTAAACAAGTTCACCTTTCCCTTTTCTAATCAATTATTTTATTTTGTTCACCCTTTAAGTAAATCATTTCCATTAGAAAACTTTTATTTATTTATTTATTTGCTTTTGTTAACCGGGTAAGCACACTAAGCAGCCAAGTGCCTATTTTCAGGTGCGACCCGGGAGGGTTACAGATAAAGTGAGTACAGGTACAGTGAGGAAGACAATGCAGCAAACAGAGAACAACAGGCATCACAGGGATTACAGTTAGTGCAGGATACAGAGAATAACAGGCATTATGGGGATTACAACAGGTGTCTAACAGTATTAGAATAACTGAAGGTACAAAACAGTACGGTAGTGGTACATACAGGGTCACTGGGTTGTAAAACATTATTAGACAACTTAATAGCACAAAAATATTCCAGTGGAGATATGTACAGGGAGGATTTAAATAGTAAGGCATACTAGGGAAGCTTACAGAGGGTAAACGGGCTTCGTAGGGACAACCGTAGGTGGTTTGATGGTATCTGAGAACTAAGTGGGACTTGATCAATGCGGTAGAAGTACATATGGGGCGGGATTGAGTATGTGTAACACGTACATTCCGGGGAAAGGGGACTGGGAGTAAGTGCACGGGGGAGGGCAAACAGTGCCTAGTCAGGTACAATTACTCAGCGTGGTCCATGAGGATAAGTGCAGATGGCGCTGTGGCCCCCATCCAAGAATTAGCCTGGGTGAGAATAGTTGGGTTGTGCTAGAAGGCTACGAGGTGCAGGGACACGCTGAAGAGGGTTTTAAAACATTCCAGAGGGAGGCCTTAAAGCTGGTATGGGAGGAGGAGGACCGTGTTGGTACAGGGAGTGAGTTCCACATTTTAGAGGTGTAGGTATGGAAGGCCCAATCACCTGCAAGAGTACGTGTTCTTGGGACTAGGTAATCCAGCGATGCCCTGGATCTTAGGAGACAGGAAGGGGTGCCGGATTTGTGGGGAAGGGCAAGAGCAGGAGGGGTGGCCGAGAGGATGATGTTGTCAATGATATTTCCAAGTACAAAGGTACGGTATTTCTCAGGAGCCACTCCAGGCAGCGTGTAGAGATCGCAGCGGTAAGTGAGGGGAGGGGCAGGGAGCGCAAATCGACATATATTGTTATATGCGTGTCCCATTTCGAGAGGCTGGATTTGGGTGCAGGGGCAAAGGTGACGAGCCCGTAGCAGAGTGTAGGGAGGAGGATCCCCCTGGCTATAGCTGAACAGCAGCTGGAGTGAGGCAGTTTTTGGCTCGGTAGGCTAGCCCAAGCTTTCCATTTGTGGCCTTGCAGACATTCCTTATGTGGAGGGTTAGGTCCAACTGTGGGTCCAGCGTGATGCCCAGGTACTTGACAGCGGCTACGGTCTGGAGGGGAAAGCCATCGGACCCAAGGATTAGCAGAGGGGCAGGGCAGGATTTAATTCTGTTTGAGGCACCAAAAAGCATGGCTCAAGTTTTCTTGAGGTTCAGGGTAAGCCTGTGTTCACCTAGCCAGGTTTGGATGCGCGTGAAGTCTGAGTTTAAATGGGAGTTTATAGCAGAAATGCTGTGGGAGCTTGCCAGGATGACGAGGTCATCCGCGTACATGGTGGAGAGGCTGTAGGCAGGGACGGATGGCAGTTCGTTGATAAATAGCGAGAATAGAATGGGGCCCAGCACAGATCCCTGGGGGATGCCGCGGAGGACTGGTGAGGGATTGGAGAGGGTCCGATTGAAACAGGTATACTTGTGCCTACTGGAGAGGTAGTTAAGGAACCAGGCGTGGGCGGGGGGAATGCAAGGGATAGGGCGTGGAACTGAGGAGGGAGTGATCAACCCTGTCGAAGGCTTTGGAGAGGTCCACAAAGATAGCTCTGGTGAGTTTGCCTTGGTCAGCAGCAGTCCTAATCTGTGAGGTGACTAGAGCAAGGGCAGTGGATGTGCCGTGTCCTTTCCAAAACCTGTGTTGTGTGGGAGAGAGGATGTTGTAGCTCTGGATATAATGAGACAGCTGGGAGGCGACAGCTTTCTCAAGTAGTTTGCTAGTGGCAGACAGAATGGTGATTGGGCGGTAGTTGGTGGGGTCTTTCGGGCTACCCTGTTTTAAGACAGGGACAACCTTGGCCACTTTCCATAATTCGGAGATGATCCTGGTCTTGAGGGAGGTGTTAGAGGTGCGTGACCAGTCTGGCAAGAAGGTGGGCTCCTAGTCTGAGCAGTTTGGGCTCGAGACTAGCATGCCCTGGCCCGCTGCGGGGGGAGAGGCCAGCGAGCAACTTCTGGGTCTCTGTTGCTGAGATTAGTTGAAGGTGGAAGGGGGGCTGGGGGTGGAGACCAGACAGGGAGGTGCCAGGGGGTTTAGAGGCAGAGGATTGGGAAGGGGGGGCAGATAGCTCAGAAAACAAGGAATTAAAGGCGTTTGCAATGGTAAGAGGGTTATTACAACTGACCCCGCCAACAAGTAGGTCGGTGACCTGGACTCTGGCGGACCCATCAACCGCATTCTTGATATTATGCCAAAAGCTTCTCGGGCTGTTGGCCGAGGTGAGAAGGGTGGATCGGCAGAACTCGCTTTTTGCAGAGTGGATTGCCCTTTTGCAGGAGTTTCTAAGGTGTCTGTAGGCTAGCAGGTCATCAAGATTTTGGGTGGTCTTGTAGGTCTCCCAGCATCGGTCTCTGACCTTCAAGAGGGAGAGTAGGCCTCCATGAAGCCATTTGGTGGCAGTACCCCTCACCCTCCTCCCAATGAGGGGGGCGTGTTTATCCTGCAGAGGTATAAACTCAGCTAGGAATGAGTTCAGGGTAAGTTCTGGGTCGCTGAAGGCTGTAACCCCCGACCAGTCAATTTGTAGGAGGTCTGACAGGAAGTCATGAGAGTTGAATTTGGAATAGTCCCTCAGTTCAATCACCTTACTGGGAGTTTTTGGCTGTGTGATCCCCCATATGCAGAAGACTGGATAGTGATCGAAGATGTCATCAGGGAGAATCCCTGATGATGTGATTCTGTCAGGTTGGTTGGACAGGATCAAGTCAATGAGGGATCCTTTTTCCCCCCGTGTGGAGATCCTAGTGGGTGCAGTTATTATCTGGCTTAGGGCAAGGCCTAAGAGCAGGGGCTCATATTGTTTACAATTCGAGCCCATCCAGTCAAGGTTAAAGTCCCCTGTAACTAGAATCTCATTTGGGCCCGTTTTATCACCTACCCAGTTTATAGGGGAGGACAGCCCGGGCAGACCAGCCTTAGGGGGGTTGTAGGCACAGATAAGGTGGATTTTCTTTGTCTGACCAAGCAGAAGAAGGGTATGCAGGAACTCACAGACTGGGGGTGGGGGGGGGGTTGGCGAGTGAGCAATGGGAGACACGTTCAGGTGCGCCTTAAAATAGAGGAGCACCCCACCTCCCCTCTTAGTCCCTGGTCTGTCTCGTCTTAAGAGGTTGTAGCCCGGGAGGGTGCACATGGCATCAGAAATCTGTGGCTTGAGCCAAGTTTCCGTAAGACCCAATATATCTGGTTTGTGGTGGGCGACCCAGGCCGTGAGCTCGTCGAGGTTACGCAGGAGGCTGCATACGTTCAGGTGACCTATTTTAAGCCCTTTCTTGGAAAGCCATAAGGGGGGGGACTTGAGAAAGGCACTAGTAGGTTGCTGGGTAGGCAAAGAGGCTGTGCCCCTGATTGGTCTTGCAGGCCCTGTCATGACAGCAACAGGTGCTTGTAGGACAGCCGGGGCTGTAAGGTGAGATATTAGCAGCAGTGGATGCAGAGTAACTGCAGCAAAGGGAGTAAGATGAGAGGAAGGCCACTAGTGGTGAGAGAAAATAACCTGCAGATGAGAAACTGGGCTGATAGGTTATTTTCCGCACCACATCATCATCTGTGACCTATAAAAGAAAGGGCCGACCAAAGGAGGCAGTGGCGGTGAGGGAGCTGAGCAGCGTGGCGTTCGGCGGGGTGAGAACAGCTGCCATTGTCCAAGGGAAGCCCGCCGAGCAGTTGCAGCAGTCTGTGGTGCGGAGACACCAGGTAAGGCACCCGTGGCACAAAACCTTATTCCCAGCACGATTTTGGAGCGGTGGGGCTGAGGAGGCTCTTTACCTTGCACGCAGCACAAATCTCGGTCCGGTCCATTGGGGCAGCTGCTTGGGGAGGGCAGACCTACGGGCCCTCATGACCTCAGATTCCCAGCAGGGTCTGTGAAAGGAGACAAAACAGCGGTTAGATAAGGCAAGGGCAAGGTCCGGGGGCTAGGACAGGACAAAGGACCGAGGAGGCATGGGGAATGGGCTGTGGGGGGAGAGACAAAGGTAGATACAAGCTTCAATACAACAGAATTAATTCAAATGTGAGAAAAAAAACAAAAAAAAAATATACATTCGGTATAAGCAGCAAATTAAAGGGGAGTACTTTTGTAAACAGCAAAAGGAAATCTATCTCCACGACCACGACGACAGCTGCTGTTGTCCCAGGGAAGCCCGTCGAGCAGTTGCAGCAGTCTGTGGTGCGGAGACACCAGGTAAGGCACCCGGGGCACAAAACCTTATTCCCAGCACGATTTTGGAGCGGTGGGGCTCAGGAGGCTCTTTACCTTGCACACAGCATGAGTCTCGGTCCGGTCCATTGAGGGCAGCAGCTTGGGGAGGGCAGACCTACGGGCCCTCATGACCTCGGATTCCCAGGGGGGTCTTGCACGCAGCACGAGTCTCTGTCCAGTCCACTGGGGCAGCAGCTTGGGGAGGGCAGACCTACAGGCCCTCACGACCTCTGATTCCCAGGGGGGGTTTTGTAAACAGCAAAAGGAAATCTATCTCCACAACCACACCGACACAGCTGCCGTTGTCCCAGGGAAGCCCGCCGAGCAGTTGCAGCAGTCCATGGTGCGGAGACACCAGGTAAGGCACCCAGGGCACAAAACCTTATTCCCAGCATGATTTTGGAGCAGTGGGGCTGAGGAGGCTCTTTACCTTGCACGCAATACGAGTCTCGGTCCAGTCCGTTGGGGCAGCAGCTTGGGGAGGGCAGACCTACGGGCCCTCACGACCTCGGATTCCCAGGGGGGTCTTTTAGTAAATATTTTAGCAGAACACACTCAAATCAAAGACAAGTACTATATTGCTAACATAAATAAGATGCTTACTCAGAAAACTGACTCATGTCATGAGAAACAATATTTTTATTTTTGTTTACTCGGTTTTTCCCAGACTGCCTTTCCCACACTAGTGGGGTGAATTTAATCCTGCTTACCCAACAGAAATCTGTTTACTTCTCTTATAAACTGTTTAAATCATTTAGTCCTTTTTCAATAAGCTCTTTTTGTAGTCTGGTTTTGAGTGTTTTCTATAGGGATTTACAGGCCATTGAGATGAGACTTAATCGGTCTGTAATTCCTGGTATCTTTCTTACTCCCTTTCTTTTTGCATATTGGAATTAGTGAAGCTATTCTCCAGTCATCAGGTATCACCCCTTCCTTAAGCGGTCTGTTGAAATATTATACATATATATATATATATATATATACACATATATACAGTATACACACACATATATACATACATACACACATACATACACACAGTATGTGTATGTGTGTGTATATATATATATATATATATGCATGTGTAGTTTGATTTGATGTATTGTTTCCTTTAAAAATAGGGCTGTATGTTATCTGGTATGTTATCTGTTTTAAGAAATAAAATTATTGGAGGTTGGAGATTTGGTTAATTATTTCTTTGCAATTAAATTTTTCAAAACATTACATATATTGTAAACAATTTTGTTTACAAAAGTAAAATACTTTATTTGATCATTAAATACTGTCTTGGACATCATATTGTGGGCAAATATATGGAAGCACTTTATCCTACACCAGCACATATAATATAACAACTTTAGAAAAAGACTGATGTTATTTTCCTTTTTGTACTCTGCAGTTCAATGAAGTTGTGCAATACCAGATGTGAACTAAAATATTTTGTAATTTTTGAACAAATACTGGAAACCACTGGGTAATGCCTAATTTGAGGCCAATAGTGATGTGCACATTAGAGAAGTGGTACTGGTCCAAAGATCCTGGCAGGATAAAAAAGTAATTGTGAGAGTTTGGGCACTACTGTATTACATTTTTATCCTGCCAAGATCTTTGGGTCCAGCACCTCAACCTTTAGTTTGCACATTACACCACCATGTTATATTGTCTGCCTTTCAATCAAGACCATACAGGCAAGCTGGCTAGTTAAACAATATATTTATTTTGGTGGGGTGCATTTTTCTTATTGTAGGAAGGCTGCCCTTTGGTACTCTGAGAATTTTTATAGTCTGCTTAGGGTCAAGATTCAGATAAAACTGTTTGTACTTTCTCTGCAAAAGTACTTTGCTTGAAGTCCTGACTTTTGAGAAGTCGGATTCTAATTCCAGTGCATGGACTTCAGTAAGATAAGGTGACAGCCACTGAGCCAAATGTGTTTCCTAAAAAGGGAGGGAGGATCTTTGACACTTCCCTGGCTTATCTTGCCATAAACAAAGCGAGATGCTGGTCTTCCCTTGATAAATGTTTGGTTCCCCACAGGATGCTGCTGCCATTCAAATTCTAAACTCCAGAGGACTCTGTTCTATGAGTCTCACCACTAGGGATGGAGCTAAATTAAATTTCGCTGGCGAAATTGTGACAACATCTGCAATTTCATCATGTGGAATGTTCTGCGAAAATGCTACAAAATTTTGCACATTTCGGCCGCAATTTCACCAGCTCACCAGTCCACCACCAAAGGAAAAATTTCACCCTCGGGAAGCAAAATTTCACCAGAAGTGGCAGAATTTCACCCGCAGTGGTGAAATTTTGCCCACAGGCGAACTTTCGCTGGCTTAGGGGCAAAATTTCGCTTACAATCGCAGGTGAAACTTCGCATTTCACCCAGCAAAATATTTTGTGTAATGTGTTAATTATGCAAAATATTTCACTGGGTGAAATATTCCAATTTCGCAAAACACTAGTCACCACACAGCCAGGCATCAATGAGCCCCCAAGGGCATACCTGCACCACCTGCTCTGGAGTAATGGTGGTGATAGCATACACATTCTAAACTGTGTCAAAATACTCACAAAATGCACCACAAATTGCAAAAAATTCTAAAGCTTGGCCCCCCAGACTCCCAGCCTTCTGGGGGCCGCCCAGGCTCCCACACCCCCTGGCCTTTTGTAATTGCATGACTTGCTAAAAAGGTCATCGCACACCACTGCCTCCCGCTCCCTCCCACTGCGTGCTGGCTGCCACACTGCCTCCGTTCCCTGTCCCAGCACGTAATTAGACCCTCCCACTCCCTCCAACTGCATGCTGTCCGCCCCACTCCCTCCATTCCCAGTACATAATTAGACCCTCCTGCTCCCTCCCTCCCCACTCCCTCCATTCTCTGTCCCAGCAACTGACACAGCAAGTAAACCCTCCCGCTCCCTCCCACTGCATGCTGTCCACCTTGCTCCCTCCGTTTTTGGTCCCAGCATGTAAGCAGACCCTCCCACTCCCTCCCATTGTGTGCTGTCCATGCCGCTCCCTCTGTTCCTGGTCCTGGCAGGTAATTAGAGCCTCCCGCTCCCTCCCTCCCACTGCATGCCGTCCACCCCACTCCCTCCATCCCCCATCCCGGCAACCGGATTAGAGAGAGGGAGAAGCCAAGACCACCCACCACACATTATGCAACAACCGGCAACCACAAGCCAGTCTGCACCCCCAACCTGAGCCACCGAGTGTGGCTCTAGTGTCAATTACTTTTTATTTCTGCAGCTATTTTTCTTCATCTTCCTTCCACCCACTGCCGCAGATCGCTGAGACAGAGTGGGACTGGGAGATGGCCCATCAGGAGGACAGGACCTGCGAGCCATGCTGAGACAGCCTTCTTAGTCCACCGAGGAAAAGTACCATCCCAGACAAGTCCAGCTAGACTAGCTGTAAGCTGTTCATAGGTTGGTGTTTTGTTTCCTACTTTTCCATCGCTCTTTCTGGTATCTCAGCTGGGCTTGGGAGGATCAATAGCTGCTATGCTAGGATTACGACGGGACGAGGGAAATTAGAACTGATAAATAACTTGACTTAGCAGTAGCACTGCAGTCAGTCAGTAAGTTTGTTTGGACTATACAATATACAGCAACAACAGTTGTGGAACTTGTGGGCATATGGATTATTATTTTTCTTTACAGGGGAATGGGTATATGAGAAATGGGTCAATCATGTGTGTTTAGAGCAGAGGTACTGTACAAGTGGGATAAAAATAAACTGTCTTCTAGACTGTGGACATTTGTACTGTTTTGCTCTGTCGGCCTATCTGTGATCACTGACATCAGTGACATGATACACTGTACAGCTGCTCAGCTATGCAGACACTAAGGCCCTGTCTACACTACACAAAAAGAACCCTCTGACATTACAGAAGACTCAAACTGTTACTGTAATGGTTTGCATTTACACTGGTAATGTTACAGAAGGCATTTCCATAACCGTTACAGAAACCTGTTGTGAGGTGGCTTCAACAACGGTTCTGTAACAGTTACAGTCCTATAACATTACCAGTGTGAGTCTAAACGCTCCCCTGTGTAGCCTCCAATCTCCCACTATATCTGCATGTATTGCAGCACTCCTGCACTGCATGCAGGGAGGTTGGAGGCTACCAGGACAAATGCAGATGGCAGCATGCAGCACAGGTGTAGGCTGCAATACTGGGATGCCGCCATATCACAGTACCCGGACAGCTGTATGTCCACCCCTGGTGTATCCCCATGTCCCCACCTAACCTACCACTCTGTCCGCACTTGCCTCCCCGAGGGCTGCCTCCTGATGGTATCCGTGTACTGTCCTTGAGGACTCCTCTCACTGTGCAGAGTGTCAGGAGTACCATGCCTGCCCATGTGAGAAGTGGCAGCAATACTACCTGCGGAGCAGTGCCAGTAGTGAACACATGCATTAGAGGAGCTCCTGAGTGCATCGAGGAGCACTGCTGTGGTGAACAGTAGACATGTGGCACTGTGTACAATGGAGCAGTGGGGAACACTGAAGGCAGTAGTAGAGGGTCTGCCTTCAGCCATACAGCAGCAGTACATGAATGTCTGTTGTGCCCAGGTGCCCTAATACTGGCAGAACTAATGCCATGTCTCCCCCCCCCTCTCACTGTCACCACGCTAGTAGAGTACACCACTCAGCTTTATGGGGCCCTGGATAAAGGGATGGCGGTGGGGTCTATCTTCATAGACCTCACCAAGGCCTTTGACACAGTCAATCACCAACTGCTACTGAAATGTCTCATCTCTACAGGATTGAGAATGGAAACTGTGGCCTGGTTCCATAGTTACCTAACCCATAGATCTCAACGGGTCAGGATTGGCAATATGATCTCTGAGCCCAGGGAAGTAAACCTAGGGGTCCCGCAAGGTTTTATCCTCGGTCCTCTCTTATTCAGCCTCTTCATAAATTACATGCCTTATACCTGTCCTGCACTCTCCGTACTCTATGCAGATGATGCTGTTATCTCAGTCCCAGGGAAAGACATGGATCAATTAGCTCTGAACTTCGGCATAATTTTCGTGCATTGGAATCCTGGTTCACCCGAAATAAACTGCTACTCAACTACAAAAAGACAAACAGCCTGCTCTTCAGCACCCCACAGAGCAAGATTCGAGGGTCCTCACTGCATATACTTAATAGCGAAAGAGAACTACTAGACCAAGTCAATACATTCAAGTACTTAGGGATTCACTTTGATGACACCCTCACCTTCACTGCCCATGCTGAGCAACTGGTAAAGTCCACCAACATGAAGCTTGGCATCCTGTACAGACACCGCACCTCAATGACACCAGCTGCCCTGAAACTTGTTATGTGCAGTTCAGTTCTCTCATCTGTGGATTATGGCCTTGTCATATATGGGACAGGCACAGACACAGCGCTTAAAAGGGTCAATACCATCTTCAACAAGGCCTGCTGCCTAGTCCTGGGAGTACACAAAATGACTCGCTCTTGTGACCTATACAAGGAAACTGGCTGGCTCCCACTCCACCACAGACTCCAATACCAGGCCTGCCTCCTTGCGAAAAAGTCCCTGATGGGGTCCATGCCTAGGGCTACTTCAGCCCTCTTTGAGCCTGCACAACCATCTAAATGCACAAGGAGTGCCTCCAGGACTGTTCTAACTGTTCCCTTCAAACGAACCACCCTTGGCCAAAGATCCCTCTCCTACTGTGGGCCTAAATGGTTCAATGATCTGCCTGCAGACCTTGCCAACTCCCCCAGACTTGGCTGCTTTAAAAATGGGCTTCGATCTCTTCTTGCCAGCAGATCTGACTGCCAGTGTTTCTGTTAACCCATGGCCTCTGACAGCGGTTCTCACACCCGTCAAATGCTACCCTCTCTCACTCCCACACTCCTGTTCCACAACTGCCCACTTTCCCCTTCCACCTTCCACCACCTACTACCTCCCCTTGACAAAGCCTCACCTCGGCTGCTAAAACATGCATTTCTGCAGACTGGGAGCACCCCGTCTGAACTGTAACATGATTGCTAAACACTGTACTGCACTTAATTAGTGCTGCATTAATATGTTTCTCTGGAAGTGTGGTCCTGTTTCTCCTTACTTCTTGTACCCTGCTTAATGTTGTAACTGCACACTGATACCATCTGTTAGTTGATGTCTTTCTGTTCTGCAATGTTTCATCACCTGTAAATGTCTTGTATTCCTTGTTAACTTGGAGCCCTTGTAAACGAGCCCCTGGCTCAACGGTATTAATCCGAATTTGAAATTAAAAATAAATAAATAAATAAAACATAGACCCCCCGCTTCCAACATATGGATTTCCCCCTCCCTGGAACCCCTCTTTGTCGCCATCACCACCACAACATACGTGTGTCTCATAACAGTGAAATATGTGTTTTTTTTGTTTCTTTTTTAACACAATATGACTGTACCATATGCACAGTACTCCACAGGACATGTAGGAGGGCGTCTCAAAATGCAGCTGTCATCACCGAGTGCACCACGGGATGTGCACTGCTACTACAGGGTTGAGACCACACAAACTATTGCACTCAGTGTGGATAGGCTGTAATGTTTTCTAACCATTACCCACACTGTTCACTGTCAGTGTGGACACACTAATGTTTACAGTCTGTAACAGTCTGAAACCATTACAGCTTTTTCGAGTGTAGTGCAGACAGGGCCCAAGTGGTACAAAACAGTGACAGGGCTGAATCTCCTGCTGAAAAAAATAGTTGTCTAGCAGCAAATGGTACTGGGAGCTCTTCCAGCATATGTTCAAAGTTTGTTGAAGCATATATTCAATGTTTTTATCTTATGCCACATAGTAGTTTCGTTCCTGTTGAGCTGTTGTGCCACCTAGTTCTATACTCCTGCACGTCATGCAGTTAGACTACTAGTTTAGTTGTTCGAAAAGCAAAGGAGCACTCACTGCATCAAGAATGTTTGCATTTGTTAGATCATTCACAAAAAAACACCATGCACAGACCACGATGATCAGATGGTGATTGTGCAAATGTGTGGTCCTCCAGACTAGCTTTCATTGCGAGTCCCCCTAGTATATAGTGATTGTTGTAATTTAGTTTTTGGCACAGAGGGATCACTTGCTGCAGTGTGTGGGATAGGCTTCTCTTTTTTTGGGCTGAAAAAATATGTTCAATGGTACAACTGTCCCTTTTCTGGGAGGGGGGGCAGAGTGTGTTCGTACTTGTACTTGTTTTTGTTGATGTATACCATATGGAGTAGCACCCCTTATAATCCCCATTTATAGTTTATGAAAGAGCAAATAATATTGGATACAGACAGTTGGACACAGACAGTTTGTAAATGGAGAAGTATGGCTTTCTCACTTAGCTACTCCAAGACAGTGGCCTGCACATTGGCTGGGGACTGCATCTTAATTAAGGATATTTTGGGCTGATGCTGCTGCACCCTAAATAAAAATAAACCATTCGAGGCAGGTGCAGTGTAGCGTAGGGACCCAGCTGATGGGTGGTCTACCTCAACGTTGGTAGCTGGGTGACGTCACAGCAGGGCCCTGACTGAGGCAAAACCGAGACCGCCACTCCTTTTGAAATCAAATCTGTAAGTTGCCAATTTAGGCCCGAAAACTTGTTTAATGTTACATTTAGCCTGTTTTCGGGTGGTGGGGGGCAGGGTGTGCTAGGACTAGTTTTTTTGTTGATGTATGCCATTTGCAACACCCCTCATTTAGAATCCCATTTATAGTTCATGAATGAGATTCATAAGGGTAAGCAGCTAATATTGGACACAGTTTGTAAATGGGCCCTGAGGTGACTACCAAGATACTCCCCCACTCCTTTTGAAATCAAATCAGTAAGTTGCCATTTCAGGCTGAAAAATGTTTTAATGTTACATTTAAGTTACCCCTTTTCTTGGGGTGGGGTTCAGGGTGTGCTCCGACTTGTTTTCTGTGTGGGATAGACAATGAGGGGGGCTAGGGGTTTGTTGTGGCTAAAGAAATTGGCTGCAAAATTAACTGAGGGCAGTTAACAGTTATCTGTCAGTTAGCGGATAGGAAATTCACCATAGGCACTGGTTTTCTTCTCTGCTATTTTGCAGCCCACCTATTTGTGCTAATTGCTGTTTTTTTTCCAATTGTTTAACCAGGAGAGACATACAAAGCTAAAAGCTTGTTTACAGGTGCAACCTGGGAGCACAGGGAAGTTAAGTGACTTGCTCGGGGTCACACAGTATGCAAATGGGGGCTGTGGGATTTAAATCCAGGTCTCCAGGTTTGCAGCTCAGAGCCTTAAACCACTGCGCTACTGCCTTATTCTGTGCCAATAGCAATATATTATTAGCAGGCGCAGCTAATAGTAGTTTTTATATTTCATTAAATTTAAAAGAAGGATTAGTAAGGATGTATAAACTTGGAGCAGTTGCTGCAGATATGTACTGTATCTACAGCAGCTGCACAAAGCCTATAAATGTATTAGGCAGAACAGTTTGTTTATGGTTTGAAGTTCTCATTTGTATACAAGAAAATATAAGCAGCGGATGCTTAAAGTTTAAACCTCCACTGCTTATATTTCCTATCCTTGTTGTACTCTGAGGGTTTATATGATTTAGTAGAGGTTTTCATGTGCATTACATTTAGGCAGCCACAGTCAGTTTCAATTCAGTGTCTTACAGGAATAGTCAGACTACCAGCAGACAGAGTAAGAGATTTCTTAAGCTGTGTTTACACCGTGGCTGCGAACTGAGCACTGTGCTGCTCTGAGTGCATTGAGCTGTCTGTGTATCCAATGTTTCTCCATTTACATGCATCCCCATTCTCCGCTGCAAGTTACACCACTGGCTGCGGGGGTGATTATAGGGTGTGCACCATGGCTCTGACACGCTCCCTCACACATCACGTTTGGTGGTTGCCATGCCTCCCAATATACAGGAAGTGCTGGTGCGAAAGTTACCATTTATAAAATATACCATTCCACGTGTATGCTAACTGGCGCCCGACCACCGTAAAAAAAAAAGACACTGACCTCGGATTTATGCTTTTGTTTGTACTGTTCTTTCATTTGTTCAATCAGGGGACAATGAACGGCTGTGGCTTGCGGGGAAGTAAACATTCTCAGTCTTCCTGCTTCTGGCACAAAGGAAGCCAGGAGTCCATGGCATGACGGGTAATTTGCAAGGTGCATCAGATGCAGTGCACAACTGGATTCACACACAGGGCTAATCCTCTCAAGTTGCATGGTGATCCCTCTCCTTCTACGTTGCCAAAAACTCAAGCGAAGGCACTCTGAGGCGGAACAGTGAGTGTTCACACAGTGACATCAGTAGCGCATTAACCTGTGCACATGGGTTAATGCACTGCAAATGTGGTAGTGTAAACAAGGCTTTAGTGTGCTTTCTGATTCAGGTGCACATTCCTACTCTAGCACTGTGTGCCAATCAGTGCAAGAGTGGGAATGTGCCCTTTAATTAGAAAGCACAATAAAATCACTTTCCCTACTGCCAGCAGTCTGACAATTCCTGTCAGGCACTGTTTTGAAACAGAGCAATTCATTTAATAATGGATTAATTTGATATTAATAAAGTAAAATGATTCTTTAAGCAGTAGCCAGATATTCACCGCTGTCCACTGCAGACCGCCCACAGCAGCCACCAGTGACTGTGACTGCCGGCCTGCCTGGAAGAAGACACAGAGTCAGACCAAGACAGGTGCTTTGTCTTCATTCTACTCTTTTTTGGTTTTGGTAGGTGCTTGACTTGTGTTTCTTGCTCTGTAATAGAAGGCACAGTGGTTTAAATTGGATAGTGGAAGATGGAACTCTAAATTCTCTAACCACTCTACAAGTAGGGTAAGCTGCCATGTCTGTGTGCGCGGGGGGGGGGGGGAGTGAACTGAATTGTATGCTACAACTGCTCAGTCTCAATATGGTGTCTTACAGGAATAGTCAGACTGTTCACAGTACAGCAGGTGATTACGTGCTTTCTACATTCTAATTAAAGTGCACATTCCAGCTGTAGCATTGGTTCCAACCAATGTTCTAATCAGAATGTGCACTTTAGTCAGAAAGCAGAATAAAAAATTTGCTCTACTGCAGTGCTAGCAGTCTGATTAGTCCTATAACATGCTGTATTTAAACAAAGGGAATTCTGTATTTCTGCATTTGCCCATATGACGGAAAAGCCACAAGCACTTTGAAAGGTTGCAATGCTTATGCCAGTTGTACTGTTACTTTCAGTAATCTTTTGAGTGGTTAGTCAGCAGTATACGATTTCTTTGCCTGGGCCAGCAGGTGTGCTGTGCTTCCTGCATTTAAAATCAAAAAAAGTATTAAATCATATCATATATGACAGGATTTTAACACTTTTACTGTGTGGTCTTAAAAGCAGGATGCGCAGCAGGATGGAGAACAGGTCACAGACGTAAGGGTGGAGGAACCACTGGCTGATAGCGATCACCACAGTGTGTGGTTCACTGTCAGTTTGGGTAGCGAAATCCACAATACAAAATCAAAGGTCCTGAACTTCAGAAAGGCAGACTTTGTCAGGATGGGGCAATTAATGAGCACACACATAGATGGCATTCACACTGACATGGATGCAGAGCAGAAATGGGCAATCATACAACTATGGCTAACTGAATCCACTGAAGCTCGTGTCAAGAGCCAGCAAAAGTAATCAACCATGAAGCATCCAAGCTGAATGACCAGAGAGGTCACAGAGAAGGTGAGGGATAAGAGAAGGGCCTTCCGAACCTACAAGAGAACCAACAAGGCAGAGAATAGGGAGAACTATGTGAGGAAATCCAGGGAAGTGAGCAAAACGGTCAGGACTGCAAAGGCAGCCAGGGAAAGGAAATTAGCACAGGGGATTAAGGAAGGGGAAAGGGATTCCTTCAGGTATATCAGGGAAAAGAGGAACTGCAAGGATCAAATAGTTAGGATCAGGAAGGCAGTGGGTGGGTGGGTGGGTAGACAAGGGGCAGAGAAGGCAGAAGTACTTAAGTACGTCTGTTCATTGTTCACAAGGGAGAGGGATGGGCCCGTTCCTGGAGGAAAGGGACACAGGCATGGGGGGCTGAGACAACCACAGATGAGGTCATCACAGTGGAAAGGGTGCTGGAGAGCCTTAGGTCCCTGAGGGTAGACAAGACACCTGGGCCAGATGGGGTACATCCCAGGGTGCTGAGGGAGCTGGCAGAGGTCCTGGCAGAGCCACTGGTGGATCTGTTCAACACCTCGCTAAATATGGAATGTGTGCCCAGAGACTGAAGGGAGGCGCATGTGGTACCTCTCCACAAAAGTGGGCCCAAGGACGAACCAGGGAACTACAGACCGGTGAGCCTCACTGCAATTGTGGGGAAACTGATGGAATCTATCCTCAAAGAAAGGCTGCTGCAGTTTCTTGTGGATAATGATCCGCAAGACGACAGATAGCACGGCTTCATCATTGGCAGATCCTGTCCGACAAACTTGGTTAATTTTTTTGACTGCATCACAAGGGCACTGGACAAGGGCCATGCAGTCGATGTAGTCTACATGGATTTCAGCAAGGCCTTCGATTTAGTGCCACACGGAAGGTTGACCTGCAAGTTGAGGAGTCTTGGTATAGGGTGGAAGCTAGCCCGATGGGTAGAAAACTGGCTGAGGGACAGGCAGCAGAGGGTAGTTGTGGGGGGAGAAGCATTGGAGCCCAGGGCAGTGACAAGTGGTGTCCCACAGGGATCAGTGCTGGGACCAGTCCTGTTTAACATTTTCATCACAGATATAGCAGTTGGGATCAAGAATAAGATCAGCCTCCTCACCGATGACACCAAGATCTGTGCTGAGGTGGATGGGGAGGAGGGTAGCAAATTACTGCAGGAAGACTTGGCAAGACTCAAGGAGTGGTTGCACACCTGGCAGCTTGGGTTCAATGCCAAGAAGTGCAAGGTGATGCATTTCGGAGCAAGAAACCTAGGATACAGCTACCGGATGGATTGTATCAATCTGTCCACATCCAATGAGAAGAAGGATCTGGGGGTGCTGGTGACCAGAGAATTAAACCACTCAGTCCAGTACAGGAAGGCAGCGGCTAAGGCTAACAGGATGCTAGGGTACATAGCAAGGGGGATTACATCCAGATGTCACAAAGTCATACTGCCCCTGTACAGGTCCCTGGTGAGGCCACTGTGTGCAGTTCTGGTGCCTGTACTTGAAAAAGGGATATCAAACTACTGGAGGCAGTGCAGCGAAGAGAAACAAAGATGATCCAGGGGTTGAGGGATAAAACTTACGAAGAAAGACTAAAAGAGCTCAACATGTATACCCTGAAGGATAGAAGCGATAAAGGGACATGATCGAGACCTCTGAGTACCTGAAGGGGATGAACAGAGTAGGCTTCTAGGGTGGGTTCCCTCCAGAATGGAAGAGATACCAGAGGGCACTCCCTGAAGTTAAAGGGGGCAGATTCAGGAGGGAAAGGAGGAGGCACTACTTCACTGAAAGAGTGGTAACAGAGTGGAATGCACTGCCTGAGCAACTCGTATCAGCGCAGACTGTGGGGGTGCTTCAAGAGAGGGTGGGACAAATTCAAGGGGAAAGTACACACCGGGGGTGCAGTTGGGGGAAGGAAGAGTTAATGGGGGGCTGCTGCAGTCTTAATGGACTGAAGTGCTGCACACTTGAGCAGACTAGATAGACCATATGGCCTGTGTCTGCTGGGAAGTTCGTATGCTGACCAACTAAAGATATCATTTGAGGGCTGACCATACAAAAATAGCTTTTCACAGCATTATGCAAGTTTTTTTTTGTTTTTTTTTTTTGCTAAATGTAGTACTTTTGTTTGAGCCAGGTTGGAATTCTCTTTACCAGCATCTTTACAGACATATATGTATGTAATATTTTTGGGCTGCTTTGTCTGATATGAGGTATGTAGTTCTGGTGACAAGTCACCTATCTCTTTTTAAAAAGTGAGTGATCACTGTCACCAACCCCCACAGAACATTCAAGTTTATAATCTGCAGGGCCACCCAAATATTTCACATATTTGAATCAAAATCCATGCAGATTTAAAGTCTGTATACAAGGAAAACCTACTCCATCACTCAAAACCAAGCATTGTAATTATAGCTTGATTTAGTTGAATGGTGTAATTTGCACCTTTTCTCACCATGCTACCAGCATTTTAATGAGATTAACTTATTTTGATATTGCATGCAATCACATAATGGTTCTGAGGTTCTGAACCAAGTACTTAATTCACTAAAGACTATTGCCCAGCACACCAAATATATTCGTCCACCCTTCAGACAAAGCACCATATAGCTGCTTCTTTCAACAGCAGTATTTCTTGGTCACCATCAGTTTGTTT
Organism: Neoceratodus forsteri; assembly: GCA_016271365.2. Lineage (NCBI taxonomy): Eukaryota > Metazoa > Chordata > Ceratodontiformes > Ceratodontidae > Neoceratodus > Neoceratodus forsteri. The sequence continues at coordinate 950,838,457 of CM028130.1, forward strand.
CAGCAATTGTGTTTTCCTGTCTAAGCTCTTGGAGAGGTGAAATAAATTAAAGACCATGTAGCTTTAATACTTTGAGTATTTCTGCAGTGTTGATCTGGTCTTTAGTTCCCCTTTAGTTTCTTTAGTTGGTGTTGTTTATAAATTAATTAATTTATTCAATTTTGTTGACCTGGTAGGCCCACTGAGACTAAAGTTCCCTTTCTCAGGGGTGACTGGGGTGGGAAGGGGGTACAGATGGTAAGCAATGGAAGTTGAACCAGATTAAGCTGTTGGTGCTATTGTTCATGAATTGATTGCTCACAGGTCACATAACTTTTGCTGTTTTACACAATATTGATGTAGAGGTTTTCTTTTTTTATGGTTACGGTTGGAGCTTCTGGCACACACGTGAAGGTTGCATTGGGTAGGGCATGTCCAATGCAGCTGGTTTAAATCTGGGCTATTACATAAGAATATAAACCTAGAAATTGATGGCAGACAAGGACCACAGCTATGCCAATCTAGTACGCACATTTTCCCTGCCTGCTGTAAAAGCAGCAGACACTACTTGATCTTAGGCTCTATGTTCTCATTACTATTGCTAGCTGCTACCAGATACCTGTCCTATGCATGCTTGAAATCACCCCACTGCATTCCCCCCCCCCCAGCTCCGCTAGGACTATATTCCACGCATCTACCATCCTGTCTGTGAAGAAATACTTCCTCACACTACTGCTTAGTCTACTCTACCACCTTCCAGCCTCATGTCATGCCATGGCCCCCTCATTCCTGGACATCTCCTTTTCTTAAAGATGCTACCCTCCAGCTCCGGTGCATTATTTATGCCTTTTAGATATTTGTTTCTGTCCTATCTCCCGTCTCTTCTCTCCTCCAGGGTATAGATACTGAGATCTCCCATTCTCCCCTTGTCAGACTTTTGGTGCATCTTCAACACTATCTTTGTTGCCCTTCTTTGAACTGCCTCCACCCTGCCTAGGTCCTTAATTAGAGATGTGGCCTCCAAACCTGGACACCTCACCATATTCAAAATATGTACTTTTTCGATACCTTAACTTTAAAAAATCCTGTTGGTTGCCTTGGTACCCAGTCTTCAGTGGACCAGGAACACATCTGCACTCTTCAAAGCCAACCACAAACTGAAGAAATACCAGTAAGCTGTATAATGGCATACATTTTTTTTTTCCAACTTAGGCGGATATCTCTGCCATTTTTCCACATTTTTGCTCCAAATTTGCACATGGGGTTCTTGGAACCCAACCTCATGAATTCAGTCACTGTCATTTCATTATTGGCCCCGAAAGGTGATTTTGCGGTCACTGTGTGGAATCACCTTTTGGGCCCGATTAGCGAAATGACAGTGTCACTGTTCATGAGGCACTTTTTAAAAACTGGTGCTGTAATCCCGCGCATGCAAGGAGTAAAGATGTGTGGAGATCCTGCGCATGTGCAAGAGCATGCCGCCATTGCGCATGCACAGGATTTTGGCACTGGTTTTAAGAAGTGAATTGTGAGCCACACAGGGCTCGGTTTTAAGTTTAAAGTACCAGGATCCGTTTGCGATTTAGTAGTTTATAAGGGCAGCATGTTACTAAAGTAGGCTTGGCATAAAATGCTACTTCGTGACTGCGCTCGGTCCTGGCACACATCCTCGATGGGGGTTATGCTTCCGGTGTTGGTGGATTTATGGATGGCCCAGCTAAAAGACAACTATGCTAAATATTTATAAAACAGGTACTTTTGTTGCACTTTTATGTCTATGGGGTTATTCTGCATTACAAATTACTTCAGTGTGTGCCAGAAGGCACACTGCATGGATATTAACAAAAATGAGGGGGTAAAGCTGACAGTGCCCCTTTAACAGATGAGAAAGTCAATGGAGAATTGGAAGACTCACCAGACTTACCTGATAGTGGTTTAGGACTACAAGATGTTGACCATTCTGACCCTGGAACATAGCCTAAGAACACAGAAGATACCCAGAGTGCTTGAATAGTGTAAAAGGGCCTGGTCCAAATCACTCTAGAGAGTATGGGAAGGGACTTTCCCCCAAGATGAATAGAAGAAAATTCACTGTGGGCCATTATCAAGAGAAGCTTCCAAATAGAGAGAGTATTAACAGGAGGTATTTGGTCTCCTCACCCACAAAACATGCTGTGTACTGTTTTTGCTGTACACCTTTGGGAATGGACATGAAAGCAAATTCGTAACTGGGTTTTCAGACTGAAAAAGTCTTTCTCAGAAGCTGAAAAACCATGAAGCCTCTCCACATCACTGAAAGAGTCTTCTCACGTGGATGGACTTTGAAGACTAAAGGATGGAAAAACAATAGACAACAAGCTCCAACAAGATCTTGCAAAAGAATCAAAATGATGGCAAGATGTCCTTACAAGACTCCTGGACTGTGTTACTTTTCTTGCTGAAAGAAAGAACAGGTTACTCACCTGTAACATTAGTTCTAAGAGTGGTATATGTTACTCATCTACACTGTTTGGCATGTCCTGTCCCTTTAAGATTCTTGCCGGAAGGTCTAAAAACTGGCTCCTCCCACCCACCAGAGTGGTATATGCCTCGGCTCTGCCCCTTGATGCCAGATCTTGCCCGCTGAAAGCTTAGGTTGTGCGTTGAAGCCGGGGAGGTCAGGTGGGTTCATGTGGATGAACAACATATACCACTCCTAGAAAGATCAGTTACGCAAAGACTTTTGTCGTAACAGTAGATCTTCTAGGAATGTCTCTTGCAGTAAGTCATTACTTCTGGGAGTTCCCGATAGGTGGCGCTCTGATATGGAAGTTTTTTCTAGCAGTCTCCATACCAGGGACTACCCACACGACCTCACTTCCTGGGCTACGCCTATAAATGTGGGTGGTCCCTGGTAATCTCTGTTCCCACAGGTTTCAGCTAGGAAAGTGAAGGACCAAGGGGAACCGAGGTACCAAAGCCTCCCAACCCTATATCGTTTTCCCTGATACAGAAAGGCAGGGGTCCGGAGGGAGGGAAGCTACTTACTGAAAGAGACATTCCTAGAAGACCTACTGATTCGACAAAAGAATCTTTGCGTAACTGATCTATCTTCCACGGAATGGTCTCTTGCAGTAAGTCATTACCTCTGGGAGATTCCCAAGCAGTTATATGGCAGTGGGGTGGCCAGATATGGCATTCTGTCGTACATATAGTGTGGTCTTAGGACCAGATAGGTGCTGAGAGTAGTGTATCAACGTGTATTTTATCTGCAAGTACTCTATTTAGTGTTCTTTATAGAGTTATGGCTGAAAGTCAAGCCAGACTGGCTATTATTGAAGCAGAGAGTAACCCGATTAGGGATTGCAAATAAGATCCTGTGATAGATCAGTAGGATTTCAGCCATATAATGGAGTAATTGGCTGGTCTCAATGGCATGCACTGGAAAAGACAGTATATGTCAAAGTCTATTGGGTTCTGAGTTTTGAATAGTAACCCAAATTATACAATGTTGTTATTTTGTAGCGCTACAATGTAGCAAGTTAACACACTTTTTTTTGGTCTGTCAAGTTATTATAAAATGTATCCATTTTGGCAAAATAGGCTACATTGGTAGCAAATGATGTGAAATGAAACAATGTATCTATTTCATAATGGACTCCAGTGACTGTTCGAGTCAGTAGTATTGTTATAGTCAAGCTTGTACTCTTAAAATAAAGACCTGAAATGCGACCGTGTGATGTTGTCAGGTCCATCGTGCATTCGTAATCTCATTTGCAAGGGGGTCCCATGTATGTCAGGGCCTGCGGCCCCGTTAGGTGTAAACCTGCAATGTTAGTATGTTTATAATATATGTACTCACCCTTGTTTTCTGTGGCCTTTATCTATGGCCAAGTAAAGACTGCGTGTAGCAGTGGAAGTTTGGTAAGAATATTATGATCCATATTATAATATTATCAGAATATATTGATTGTTTCTCAGCATGTGAGTAGTAGCAGGCATTGTTCGTGGGAAGGACACAAGGGCCTAGTACACAACAGGCCTAGAGGCATCCAGATTGAATGACTAATGGTCTGTAACAGTGATACCTCAAAAAAGTGGCTAGATGTATAAAGCCTTATGGGAAAGGCCTCAGTATAATTTTGAGTCGAAGCCCCCCCAAAAAAGTCTCTGAGGCCTAGAAGAGGAGACCGGGGCATTATCTGAAATTGTTTTTTTGTTTGTTTGTTTTTTGTTTTTTTTTTTTTAAATGACAGGAAGAGACACTTGGCCATCCTGAGGGGTGGCCATGGGTCGGTTTAGATGTGTTCCTTGTCATTGGTTCTTTGCTTCTAAAGTTTTCTCTTTGGTTATAGTAATTTCCAGTTTTGTATGAATAATTATACTGAGGGCGTGGTTTGTGGTACATATATTGCACTGTTTTTAGTTGTCTGCCTGAGGCTTGTAGATTGTCCAGTATTGTTTGTTCCCCTGGGCCAAAAAGATAGTCACCAGAAAAGGGGGCATTAACCACTTTTTGTTGAATATCAGGTGCTAGCCCTGAGAGTCGGAGCCATGCCGGATGGCATATAAGAATACCGACTGCAGAGGCTCTAGCCAAAGCATTGGCAATGTCATATCCTGACCTTAATAAATGTCGAGAGAGGTAAGTGTGTTTATTATTGATGTGAGTTGCTCTTTTTCAGGGGATTTAGGTAGTTTACTTATAATGCCCCCAGCAGAAGTGCTCACTATATGCTGGTGTTTCAGCATATGTCCCATGTAGTTTAGTATTCTAATATTTAATGTATTTAGAGCAAACACTTTCTTCCCCATATAATCAAAACGTTTAGTCTTTTTCAGGAGGTACTGTACTTGTATGTTTGGGCTTGCCAGTGCGGTTGTGAGCAGCTGCAATAACCACGGAGTCCCGCAGTGGGAATATTTGTTAAATATTGATAATCAATGGGAGCCTGATGAAGCCTATGCACTTTTCTAGGTAGCTCCTGTGCTGCGATGGGTTGACTCCATGCTTCAGTAATCGCATTCTGAATGTTGGTATAAAAGGAGGGACTGCCCAGATAGGTTCTTCCGGGATGTCAAGATATTCAGCCATATCTTTACTTAATTTATCTTGTTCTGTTGTGGTAAACCCCATTGTTTTTTGTATTTGTAACATCATTTCTAGGAATGATGGGTCATCCAGTGGGGAAATGACCTTTAGTGGTTGTAATGTTTCTTCATCCCAGTATGATGGCACAGAATACAGGGACTCATACCCTCTTGTAGTAGGGGAATCGTCATAATGTGTCTTTGGAATGTTCCGAAATTATATGAGAATCTGACTAATATTCCTCAGAATATTCATGAGGAGGCAGAAATGGTGAGTGTTCTGGCTCTGTGCGTGCCTGTTTTGATGGAGGCGGAGACACAGTCTGTGATTGAGGGTTTCTTACTGGAGCGGGTGTATAGTCAAAACCCATAGAATTTAACACTATTTACAATTTCTTCTATGTTTGGCACTTGAGCATGGAACTGCCATATAGGCGGGTTCTGAGCCCTGTGTTTATGGTGTATGGGCAATCAATTTGTACCTTCCGATAAAGCAGGGGTTCTCAAATGGTGAGGCCAGCCTCCCTTGGGAGGCCCCAACCTGTTCCAGAGGAGGCTCAAGCAAGTCTTGAAAAAGTATTATATTTCAATTTTGAACTTTATAGACTTTGTGTGAAGGGATAAGGCAAACTGAAAGAGGATAATAGTAAGTGAATTTATGTATTTAGTCACAAGTCTGTGACCAGGGAAGGTACTGTACACTGAGCAATGGCTTATTTCAGGTGTACCCAGGGAAGGGTAGTGAGAGAATACAATTCAAAATGTAACTGCAAAATACTCAAGAAAATACAAAATGAATAAAAGTGCACACAAATTAAGAACAATAAACTAACAATGCTAGGAAAAATTGATCAATTAGACTGGCAGTAGAACTGTCCAAATACAAGAGTTAACCATACAGGTACTAGGAATAAGAGCAGGAGGGAGCAAAATGATCCCTGAGAAGTTGCTTAAGAGCAGGGTGAGAGGGGGAGAGGCAGAGGTCAGCAGGAAGGTTATTCCAGTTAGAGGGCAAACAGAAAAAGCAGTCTGACCCATGAAGGTATGGCAGTAAGGGGTGACAATGGTTCGAGAGTCAAAATATTGGAGCAAGTAAGTTGTTCTGTTGGGGGGGTTACAATAAGCATAATAACATGAGAGCCAGCTATGCAAAGAGGTTTCAATTTATTCCTGATGTACTGTGAAAAGTAGGCTATTTTTCTATGGTGAGGCCCAAAAAATATTTCAGTATTTTGGGGGAGGATCAAGATCTTTTCCATGGCTTAGGGGAGGCTCACTATGCCAAAGTTTGAGAACTGTTGCGATAAAGTGATCCGGTACGTCTTTGAAATTTTTGTTCCTCTCAGATTAGTGTCTGAGCACCATGCTGGAGTGCAAATGAGGCTGGTTTGCCTCTGCGTTCTGTGGTATATGATCCTTTACTTTGTGGAGATGCAGCCCCATAAGTATCTTTTGGTACTGTTTTATAAGAAATTTCATGATTTTTTTATGGTTAAATTTTTATGAGGGTCTTCCATAAATGCATTATATGCTGCTAAAGGTGCTGTTCTATGATGCAGGGGGCTGCTCCATCGACAGTGGGATCAGGCTTGTCGATGAAGGAGGAATAAAAGCATGCCCCATTGACATTGTAATGTGTCTTGTTGATGATGAATAAATGAATGCATGCTCCATCGACGGTAGAATACTCCTTGTTGACAATGGGGAAGTCGGTGCATGCTCAGGTCGATGGTGGGATCCTCTTCAATCGATGACAGAACAATAGGCATATGCTCGGTCGATGATGGAAAGTGTATCATTGATGATAAGGCAAAAGCATGCTCCATTGACAGTGGCAGGCTTCTTGTCGAAGATGAAGGTTTAGGAGCATGTCCTGTTGACGGGGGAGGTAGCCCCATCAACGAAGCAAGTAGAGTGTGCTCCATCAATGGAGGAGGTGTTTTCATCAATGAGGATGTCTTTTGGAGTCCTCTTGTCGATGGGGGAGTGTGCCCCGTCGACGATGAATGTAGCAGGACCTCAGTCGTCGATGGTGCATGTGGTTTCGTCGACGGGGGAGCTGAGGAATGACATCCCGTTGACGATGAATGTTCCTTTCTATGTGAAGTTGAACTTCTATGTTCTTTTGATGAAGAAGTGCCTGCCATTGACAGGGTATATGGCCCATCAAAGAATGTTTTCTTGATGATCCATGTTTAGGGAGATATGACCATTGAAAGGCGGTGAGGCAGGACGTTGGTGAAGGTATTTCCTTCCCTATTTTGCTTCTTGAAGAGGACTCTGAAGTTTTAGAGCCCTTTGATCGAGTACCCAGAGTCTGTAACAGGGAGACATCCATTGTAAAACTCTTGGATGAGCACAGGACTATGGTACCATGGATGAAGCCCAGACACTCCAGGCTATGGGTTCAATCCACGTTGTAGACTGCTGGCAGAAGAATACGTTGCTGTCAGAGCTGAAGCTGGCAGGAAAATGAACAGAGATTACCAGGGACCACCGACTTTTATAGGCACAGCCCAGGAAGTGAGGTTGTGTGGGTGGTCACTGGTATGGAGACTGCTTGTAGAAACTTCCATGTCAGAGAACCACCTATCGGGAACTCCCAGAAGTAATGACTTACTGCAAGAGACCATTCCGTGGAAGATCTGTTACAGGTGAGTAACCTGTTCTAGGATCATGGACATGTTGTTCTATCCACACTGTTTGGCAGACTCCTAGTAGTTCTCTGGGAGGAGGGAGGCAAAGTGCACCCCCTTCCCAATACTTACTTGGGGAACAGAGATTAGAGAATTGAGGCCTCAAAACCAGCATCCTGACATGACTATGTCAATGTGGTAATGGGTAATGAAGGTGTTTGTTGACTTCCAGTAGCAGCCCTGCAGATTATCTGAATAGGGACGTCCCTGGAAGCAGCCATCAATGCAGCAGTATGGCAGGTAGAGAGAGCTCTTATCCCTATGGGAGGCTCCTTGCCCACCAACCTACAGCAGAGATCAATGCATGATGTAATCCATCTGCCAATCATCCGCTTAGCTGCAGGTCTGCTAGGTGCAGCTTTAGTGTAGGTGACAAACAGCTGGCGAACCTCTTCTTGAAAATCCACCGTCCGTTCCTTATAATAAGAGAGTGCGCACCTCAGGTCCAAGGTATGGAGCCTGTACTCGGTCTTCGAGGTGTAATTGGGGTAGTACCCCGGCAGAGTCAACACCTGGTTAAGTCACGTGGGGGAGAAGGACAACCTTGTCCCTGTGGAACACCAGGTAAGGAGACTCAACAGAGGGTGCCTGTAACTCCCCAGTCCTTCTGGCTGGCGTGATAGCCTCCAAGAAGGTGGTCTTCCACAACAGATGCGACATCTCACACCTGTGCATCAGTTCAAATGGTTTGCCCATGAGCTTTGCCAGTACCAGCAGTAGATCCCACGGTGGCTGTGGTGGTTCACATACCAGAGGGGAAATATGGTTAAGGCCTTTAAAGAAGCACCAGACCACCTTCTCCTGTGCTACCGTCTGCTGACCAGCCTGCACCTGGTAAGCAGAGATGGCTGCAAGGTGCACCCTTAAGGGTTGTAGACCGAAGACCCCCTTTGGACAGAGACCAAAGGTAGTCAAGGATACAAGCCACCGGACAAGACAAAGGGTCCAAACCCCTTGCCCTAACACCAAATGGAAAACCTTTTCCACTTGAAGGCATAGCACCTCCTAGTTGACTCCTTTCCAGATGATTCCATCCTCAGAGACAGACCCAAAGCCTGGAATTCAAGCTGCTCAGGAACCAGGCTGTCAGGTGCAGGGATTGAAGACCCAAATGGAATACCTTCCCCTGACTGACTGATATCAGGTCCGGGCATTCTGGAAGACTCATCGGGAGCCAGGAGCTGAGGCTGAGGAGATCTGGACACCAGAATCAGCAGGGCCAGTCTGGGGCTACCAGGATCATCCTTGCCTTGTCCCTCCTGACCTTGAGGAGCACCTTGTGAACCAAGGGAAGTGGAGGGAAGGCACAGAAGAGGCCTGGGGTCCACGGCCTCAAGAAGGTATCCCCCTGAAGTGAGCCCTGAAGTGCGGGCATGAAAAAGCCTCAGCTTTGCATTTTCCCCACAGGCAAACAGATCCTCCTGAGGTTTGCCCCAGTTGGAGAACTGATAGTGTAATACCTCTGGATGGAGAGATGATTCGTGGGACATCTCACCCACATGGCTGAGAGAGTCCGCCAGTTGGTTCAAGGCTAATGCCACATGGATGTTTAGGAGCTCTGCCTCTGGTTGGCTCATGAGGGTCCAGATGCGGAGCGTTTCCCTGCACAGATGCGGGAGTACATGCCGCCCTGCTTGTTGAGATAGTACATGGTTATAGTATTGTCCATCTGGACTTGTACCACTTGACCCCCAAGGAGCGGAGCAAATGCTGACAGTGCCAGTCTGACTGCTCTGAGCTCAGGCAGGCTGACATTGGGATTCCTCAGGGGTCCACAGCCCGTGGACTCAGATTCCCCATGTGGGCACCCCAGCCCATGAGAGAGGCATTGGTCATGAGGACGACCATTGACTCGGGACAGACAAATGGGATCCCTTCCTGCAAACGTGCTAGGATGGGTCCATCACTAAACAGCGTCCCACATCTTCTGGGTCACCATGACCAGCTGATCGAAATGACCATGGCGCTGAGTCCACTGGCTGGCCAGCTCCCATTGAAGGGGATGCATATGCCATCAGGCTCTCTGACCATGGCAGTGCAGGCCATGTACCCCAGAAGTTGCAGGAAGTCCCAGGCAGGGCGCAAGTGCCCACCTAGAAATGACTGGGCAAAGGAGGTGAGAACCTCCACCCTGTTGGCCGGGAACCTGGCTCGGCAAGAGTCGAGCTCTGTGCCAATGAAGCAGATCACCTGCAAGGGTACTAGTTCCGACTTGGTCTCATTGACAAGGAGACCAAGATTGATGCAGGTCTGGAGGGCCAGATCTCTGGACCTCCCCACCTCCTGTCTGGAGGAACCCGCTATCAGCCAGTCATCGAGATAAGGGTACACTCTGACCCCTCGATGCCGAAGATGGGCTGCCACCACTGCAATGCATTTGGTGACGACCTGGGGGGCCGATAACAGGCCGAAAAGGCATGGCTTGGAACTCGAATAGGGCTCCCTCCGTTCAAAAGCGGAGGAACCTCTGGTGAGACAGATGGATCGGGACATGAAAGAATGCGTCCTGAAGATTCAGAGAGCAGAACCACATGTTCTGCTTGAGAGATGGTATGATCTGAGATTGAGTTACCATCCTGAAAGTGCGGGACCTGAGAAATTGGTTCAGGTCGTGCAGATCTAGAATGGGGCGCCAGCCCCCCCATCCATTTTGGGACCAGGAAGTACCTGGAAATTAATCCTGGGTTGACAGGAGGGTCCACAACTCTGGCCACCAACTCCTTGCGGAGGAGTTGGGCAATGTCATCTTGGAGAGCCAGACAGTGTGTATGGACACCATTTCCTCCCAAGCGGCGAGAGTTTGGCTTGGTGGGTACTGCTTGAATTCCAGAGGCAGTCCCTGGCCAGCCACTTCTAAAACCCACCTGTCTGTGGTAACAGCGGACCAGGCAGAAAGAAGTGGTGGACCCGGACCCCCATGGGAGGCCCCAGAGCTGGTGTGACCGGTATGGGTGTGGCCACCCCCATCCAGTCACTGGGCAGGCTTGGAGGACGAAGGTCTGGTTTGGGGACCAGCTGAACCCCGTCCGCAGGGTTTATGGGCTGCCGGAGGCACAGACTTGGACCGAGGTCGCCAAGGTTGACTCTGCTGCTGATGCTGCCCTGATTTGAATTGGGGTTGCCCGGCCGCAGGGGCAGGGTACTGAAAAGGCTTCTCCTGCTTTCTGGAACCCTGGATTCTTTCTGAGCAGAAGTGATAAGAGTCCAGGGTGGCACTGGACTGTTGGATGTGTAGGAGGTGATCGTCCACACCTGGGCCAAACAGGTCAGTACCAAGGAAAGGGACGTCCATCAGCCTGTGCTGGGTGTCCGTCATGATGGTGGAAACTCGCAACCAAGCCCCGCAGTGCATGGCAACCATGGCCACCGCCAAGCAGGCGAAGGAATCTCCAAGGTCCAAGGTCGTCAGGAGTTGCTGTTTTGCAACCGCCCAATGCTGGTCGTGGACCTGCTTGACCATGGTCTGGAGGTCTGCGGGGAGGTGAGGTAGCACATCATCGAGAGAGCCCAGGAGGGCATGAGAAAAATGCACCAGGATGATGGCAGAGCTTGCCTGGCGGAGGCCCAGTGAAGAGGCAGCATAAACTTTTCGGATTCTTTGTTCAGAGGTCTGTCGGTGTCTCCCATATTGCCCGAGTGTCTGAACACAGACCCAGTCACCAGTCCCTCAGCTTAGCGATGTTCTGTGAACCCTGAAAGGGACTCAATGGTCACCACATACTTGAGGGCCATGCAGGCTGAAGGCATGGGGCATGAGGCAGGGTGCTGCCACAGCTCCAAAGCCTGACCAGCAATGACCTTGGCCACTGGGAAGGCCTCCATCAGTGGATATCAGAGAGTGGGTATTCAGCCAGTTTCTGAACAGGTTCCAAAGGCATTCCCATTTATTCAGAGATGAGGTGGAGGATGCCCATAAAGGGAGAAGAGCCTTCCTCCATAGAGAGACTACTGACAGATTCCTCGTCCAAGGGGCAAGAATGTAGGTCGGCGTCCTCAGACTCTGAAGAGTCCGGATAAATTGGCCAACCGCCAGAGTCACCCCAAACCCGCCTGGGACTATCAAGCATTAGGGTGATGGACAGTTTACGCGGTAGGCCCAGAACAGGCAGAGACTCCTTAGAAGGAGCCCCAGAAGGAGGCTGCTTCGGTGGTGGCTCCTCCACATTTGGTGAAGAGACCAGTTTCGGGAGCTGGAATGGTCTTGACTGACTCCATGGGTGGAGGGAAGGTGCAGATCTGCTCCTGAGGAGTAGACATCGGCCTAGGAGGTGACAGCCAAGTAATGGCTGGGGTAGAAGCAGAGGCAGACTTCTGACCGGACAAAAGTAGCTGTTGCCACATTAAATCCTCGTAGCGTCGGAGTTTCCGCTGAAGCCTCTCCTCATCTGAGGAGGACAAGAAAGAGTGGCGGCAGTGCCACTTCTTAGAGCGCTTATGCACCTTCTTCGGCCTGTCGGTCAAAGAGGTCCAAGACCTGGACCACTGGGGGGACCAACAGGGTTGTTTGAAAAGGAGCTGGGAATAACCGTGGCTCTTCCTGGTCAGAGACCACATAGGGGATTCCCAGCAAGCTGGGTCTCCTTCTCGGTGGCAGGCAGGACCAGGGTCCTGAATAAGGAGTTGTTGGCCTCATCGAGAGACGATGGGTCGACGGGGTTGAGAATAATCTCAACCGTAACGTCATCTGTGTCTGAGCCAGCTGGCCTGATGGTGGTACCGTGAAGCCAGTGGCTGAGGTCGCAACCTCGACCCAACAGCAGATTCCTGGGACAGAGATCTCTTATGATCCTGGGAACGTTGGTGGTGGTGAGATGAAGTTTCTTTAGGCTCCTTGTCCTTTTTAAGGGACCAAGAGACACAAGTACCCAAGTAACCCTCTCCCTTGGTGGGAAGGGACTGGCACAACTCCTGAAAGGAGCCTGAGAAAGTGTAGCCTAAATCAAGCCGGACGAAGATGGACATGGAAGAGGATTGATCCACGGCCTGAGCTGCCTCCTCTTCGAAGGTCTTCATCCGTTCCAGCTGCTCTGTGGACCCTGCAGCCAAGGAGACTGCCCAATGGGCTTCCTTGGATCTGACCAGTGGATTCAGTTTTTCCAGTCTGCCCAGTTCAGTCATGCGAGATGATTGTCTAAAACGTTTTAATGAAAAGCGTGAGACATTTTGCATGCCTGGGTGTCATGGCTGACACCCAGGCAATAAATGCATGAGGCATGCTGGTCAGTGAGAGACATTTTTTGCCCGCACGGGCAGTGGCGGAAACCAGACGAGGACTTATCCTCCATCACAGTTGAGATCACAAAGTGATTAGAAGAAACTCGTACGAGTTTTAGTTTTGGTAAATCCAGAGATTTATTCACCAGGGCCTACAGTAATGTGTGAACGATAAGGAGGGAACCTGAATCTTACAGCGGAAAGGAAAATCTGTTATCAAGAGGCGGAGCCAAGGCATAAACCACCCAGGTGGATGGATGGGAGGAGCCAGCTTTTAGACCTTCCACCAAGAATCAAAGGGAAAGGACATGCCAAACAGTGTGAATAGAACAACATATCCACAATCATAGAATCTGGCATTCCATGGGTCTTCTGCTTCCTTAGGGTCTTGGGACAGTGGCAGTTTCTTGTGACTTGTGTAGTTACTTGCAAAAGCTGAACCACTACTTTCAGATCACTTATCCAGAGTGGAAAATAGGACAAATGTTCATTATCTCAGCAACAAAATCCAGAATTAATTCATTCATCTACTTTCTGATGAAGTGGTAAAACAAATCATTGATGAATTTAAGTATGCCAATATTATAATGTTATTCTTGACTGTACTCCTGACAATTCTCACACTGAACAGTTAGCATTCCTTCTGAGGTAGGTAAAGACAGATCACATTGGAGTTTCTATTAAAGATAATTTCATTGGCTATTCACACGTAGGCAGCACAACAGGTGAGGCCTTTACTGAACAACTATTAGAAATCTTGCAACTTCACCAAAAATGGAAGATTGTAGATGCCAAGGATATGACAATGAGTCTAACATGGCAGGGCGGCATCAAGGGGTGCAGGCACATATGGAACTCCTAAACCCAAAGGCCATCTATAAACCTTGTTGAAAATATAACCTGAACTTGATTGTTGCAGATGCTGTAAACTGCAACAAGGAAGCAAATAATTTCTTTGGACTTGTCCAGAGGCTCTATACTTTGTTTGCTGCCAGCACCAAACAATGGGATTTGCTTTGCCAACAAGTGAAGGGACTCACCTTAAAGCCTTTCAGTGACAAGATGGGAGAATCAGATAAATGCTGTCAAGGCTATATACTGTCATCGGAACTGTACGACTGGCCAGATTTGGACTCGACACAAGCAGTGAATGAAAGTCATTGCTGGATAATATAAATTTCAGTTTTTTTATCTGTTTGGCTTGATATTCTTACAGAAATAAGAGTAAGCAAGTCACTGTAAGGCCCCCCCCCAAAAAAAATGGATTTGTCAAATGCAATTGTACTTTAAGAAGCGCTGAACGTTCACACCAATGATGTGTGTGTCACTGAAAAAAAGATACAGGAAGCAATGGGCTTGGCTCAGTCAGTGGACACTGAAATAAAACTTCCAGAAGTATGAATGCGCTGGAAAAAGAAAATGCCTGGAGAACAGGCAAGAGATGAGCCTGTGTCAAAAACAGCAGTTGAATTTAAGAATGTATGGGACAGACATAAGGCAATTCTGGTGGGAGGTAGGAGAAAATAGGCAGTTGTTAAAACTAGGATCTGCAGCTCATCCAGTAGGTAGGGAAATGGCAGACTGGGTGGGCCAAGCGGTTCTTATCTGCCATCAAAGTCTACGTTTCTATGACTGAGCCAATCGAACAAATAAAAGTGAATTTTTTTAATAGTGTTAGATGTGGCAACCAGCAAGAATTAATGTTTCACAAAACTGAGGGAACTGCAAGAATCGTATGGCTTTTTGCTAAACACTGGACAGGCAAGTCAGCTACCTAACCTAGCACTTCACTGCCAAAGTTTTGCCAGCTTCGTGGATGATGTTGATCAGTATGACTTGAAAACTGATACTGTGACTCTTGCTGCAGTACTTCCAGCAGATGTGGAGAGCAGTCCTTATGAAACTGTGCAGTACTTGAGCCAAAGGTCACAGTTTCAAGTTTTCCCAAGCATTGACCTTGCACTGAAGCTACTTTTGGCTCTTCCTGTCTCTGCTGTATCTGCAGAAAGGAGCTCAAACTTATCAAAACCTACCCGAGGTCAACAATGGGTCAGGAGCAACCATCAGCCCTTGCAGTACTATCAATTGAAAATGATCTGGCATGTGACGTGGACTTTTCAGATGTCATTAAAAAGTTTGCTTCCTTAAAAGTAAGATGTATTCATTTTTGAAAATACAATTCTCAGGCGATTTTGGCCCTGCCAGACTGCGCGTAGTCTACAGAGGTACAATTTGGCAGCTTTCAGATCCAGACAATGTGGGTTGGCAGGTCAGAAAAAAAAAAACAAGAATTTGCTATGCATCATGAGGTGACACCAGAGACCGCCAAGAAAGAAGCAGATACAGAAGAGGGCTGAACTGGGTTGAGTAGAAGCAGCACATCAAAGTATTTGCTAGGGACTTTAAACGGACTTCTGCACGGCAGGTTCTCATTACTTTAAAAACCTTTAGCCATTTAATGTTGTCTGTTTGGGTAATGATGGGAGATTGTTTTTCATTACTTGTTGTGACTTCTGTGGGGCGATCAAGGGTGAGCGGGGAAAACATGCCTTTCCTGGCAAAATGCTGTTCATGGCATTGACCACAAGGTTGCGGAGGATTTACTTCAGTGCACAATCTCCTTCCCTGAATGGCTTCACTACAGAACTCGTGTTTCAAACATCTAACCTCATAAATATGTGCTACCTAATGTTTCCATTGCAGTGGTACTCCCAGTTATATATGCCGTTTCTGATTACGGGATTTAAACAAATTTTTACAGCATACGCATTGTTGGAGTAGTTCAGGGGCACTGCCTTAAGATGTTCATTTACAGTTCTTGTAATCAGCTCTGCTGCATGCTCAGAAGTATATTTTGCCATTCACACTTCCTTATTACGGTTAAATAGCAGTTCCAGATAACTGCGATCTACCTTACATTCTCCCTTTCTAGGGCATCACCACCACAGGTACTTAATGGGCTGGCATTCTTAGGACTTGAAAACAGTTAGGCATTTGCTATACCCCACATCCTTTTGTGCCAGATTGCATGAGGCCTTAACTGAATATCAAAGAATTAGTTATGCAGTATTGTACCTTCATGTGTTATTTCATGCAAGTGAATGTAATGCTCTATGTAAAAACAATTAAATACAACTTAAAAAAGGAAACCACAATTCAGTCATTGAAAAGTTTAATGCAGCTGTTTATTTTTTTAATTTTAGGTAGTGTAAGGTATTAATACCAATAAAATCTATTTACAATATTAAGCATTGTGCGACTGGTTATTCACACTGAATTTTTAGTTGTCGGGTAGGGTCCCGCAGCACGTTTTGCAGGGGAGGCCATTAAAGTCCTGGGCACAGCCCTGACTAGATGATCTTGACAATGGGAATAGGAGGAATAATAAGGATTATTGGGGTACATTAAGGGCTGGAAGACAAAGATATGCTATCTTTTCTTCAGAACTCCATTCCCTCCATGTTAAACTATCAACGACCCTGATCCTTAGAAACGGAGAGGGCACACAGGGCATTTTCACCTAAGCCAATTTCAAGACAAGGATCTCGCCCCATCATTGCGAGGTTCCTCAGATTTAATGTTAAAGAAGAAATTTTGAGGGTAGCCAGGGAGTGCAAATCATTACCATGGGGGGGCTGACAAAAATAATATTTTTCAAGACTTTTCATCAGAGATTGTTGACAAAAGAAAGGCACATTCAGATGTCAGAAAAGCCCTACAAAGTTTTGATGTGAACAATTTCATTAAATACCTTGTTACTATGGTTATCAGGAAAAGGGGGGCATGATTTTCATATCCAGAAGACGCACTGAGTTTTATTAAGATGTTGGCCTCCCCTCAAGTAAATCATCCATTATTCTGTCTTCTAACGGCTGCTTAGACTCTACTCCAGTGCAAGCCCCCCCACCTCAAGACTCAACAGCTGCAGAGGTAAAATTCATCATCTAGAGAACAGTCCTTGACACATGTGCTACCAAGTTCTCATGGATCTAGCAAAATCCTTCCTACACATGCCAAAAAAATCCAAGATTATCAAATGATGATCACTAAAACTTTCCCCAAACACCAACCCTGGTCCTCCAAACAAACTGAAAACAACCCAATTTCTTCAAAACCAGGAACCGCACTCTCAACCTGTCTGGTAACCTCCTTAAGAAACATGACAGAAGCAAGAACAGAACTGATGGCAGGATTATTAAAACTCCAGAGATGCACATTTTATTTTTTCAGTAGCCCTCAACCCCAATTCTATGCTCATATCGCCTGAGATTGCTGACATGCTGGCAGATACAGAGAATAACTGAATAACTCTAGGCCATTAAATCCCCTACCCTACATCCTGCTGAGTTTCACCTCAATAATAATTTTAGTATAGAGCTGTACCCACACATATGGAGTCAGTCTGACTGTCATGTCTGCATTGTTCTCTCAGTTTGAATACTGGTCAAATTCACTCTAACTTGTCATGTTTACAACAAAAGCCTCATCACACAGATTTTCCCACCTTGTTGTTTCCAACTAAAGAATTCCTCTCTCCTGATGAGCAAGACGAGACATTAACTTCCAGGTCACGCAGCTGCATATCTGAACCCCTCCTGACTGCTAAATGTGAAAAACATGTCAGTTTTGCGTTGTACGGAGATGCAAAGAGGTCGATGTCTGGACAACCCCACTTTATAAAGAGGTTGTCCATGACAAAATCTAAAACTTCCATTTGTGACAGAGTGCCTAGTACAAGCTGCGGTGATGCACAAGGGTGTTGAGAGTACTGGGCAGCAAGATGGCTGACAGGAACTGATCGTGTTCCACAGCCAACTGCCAGACTCTCGTCTCTGCAGAGGATACAAGGGGACGCTGTCTTGTCAGTTTATGTAGTACATCACCGAGATGGTATCCACATAGATCAACAACTGATGACCCAGAAGGAAGGTAGTAAAAGCCCGTGGGCCAAGCAGAACAGCCCTCATCTTCACAGTGTTGCTGTGTAGAATTGTATCCAAGGGGGACCACTTACCCAGAATCTGGAAATGGCCCAGATGGGCACCTCACCCAAGGCATCCGTCATCATTAGCAGAGAAGACAGATGGAAAAAGATGATCCCCATCTCCAGGTTGGAGCAGTCCATCCACCAGAGCAGGAAGCGGCAAAGTGAATGGGTCATCCCAACGAGGCACTCAAGCTCATTTAAATGTTGAGTCCACTGGGCAGGGAGGAATCAATTTAGAATCCTTATGTGCAGCGGTACCAGAGGGACAGTTAGAATAGCAGCAGCCATGAGGCCCATCAGTCTAAGGAGACATCTGGCTGAGACATAGTTGCTGGATGGACCAGCTGAGCCTGGGCACCCAATGCCATAGCATGGTCCTAGGAAAGAAAAGCCTGACCTAGCCCTGCGTTCAAAACCACTGCAATGTATTGGACATGCTGGCATGGAATGAGGACCGACTTTGGCTCATTCACCAGAATGCCCAATTGCTGTAATACCCATCTGGTGTGGAAAAGGGTGTACACTATCGCCTCCCTTGATGGGGCTTTTAGAAGCCAATTGTTGATGCACGGGAAAACATAGTGACCTTCCCACTGGAGGGCAGCTGCCACCGCTGCTTAGTATTTGGTAAAGACATGTGGTGCACAGCACAAGCCCAAAAAAACTAGACATGAAACTGGTAGTGTGGGCCCTGAAGTATGAACCACAGGCATTGCCTGTGGGATTAGCATCCTTTATATCTATCTAGAGCACACCTCCAATCCTCTTGCAGGAACAAGAAGACAAGGCACTGCAAAGAGACCTCGATGGAGGAGATTCTTTCAAAGATCTACTGTTACAGTAGGTAACTATTCTGTCTTCAAGGATATCTCCCTCCACTGAGCCACATCATACAGTAATTCCCAAGCACTGAGGGAGGACAGCAGGATCTAATGACCCTGAGTAAGGAGGTCTTGCAAAACATTTAGACCAATGCCGCAAGTCTACAAGACGGACTGTCTAGACTGTAATGTTTAGTGAATGTATAAACAGTATTCCAAGTGGCATCAGCTGACACATTTTAAAAACAAGCCACTGAGGTACCCATCCCTCAGGTAGAATGAGCACAAATGAGACCAGGAAGTGGTTTACTGCACTTCCGATAACAAAAACTACATACAACTGACCAGCCATTTGGACAGGCCCTGTTTAAAAAAAAAAAAAAAAAAAAAAAAAAAAAAAAAAAAAATCAGGGAGAGGACCATCCTGGGGGCAAAAGCTATAAACAGCTGAGAAGACTGTCCACAAGTCTTTGTACAATCCAAGTACCAACGTAGCGTCCTATGGACTTCCAGCGTACATTAACAATGCTCCCCACTGTCTGTAGCAGACAAAAAATAAAGAGGAAAGTCTATAGTTTGATATAGTGTACTTTCAGACACTACCTTCGGAAGTAAAAGGACTGGTTCTAGGGTAATCCTATCCTTGTCAAAAATAATAAAAGGAGGGTCAGCAATCAGAGACTGAAACTCAGAAGTACATCTAGCAGATGTCATCACCACTAGGAGCAGTGCCTTCCAAGAGAGGAAGCGCAGCTCACACATAGCAACAGGCTTAAATGAGGTGTAGTAAGGGTCTCTAGGACCAAATTAAAGTCCCTTACAGGAACTGGATCCTGGACCAGGGAGTGCAGTTAAAGAATACCTCTTGGGAATCTTCGGGAAACTTCCGTCTGGGCCACTGTCTTGCCCTATGTGAGGGCATGAAAGACAAACAGTGGCCATGTGGACCTTAACAAAAGAATACCCTAGTCCCACGTTCTTAAAGGATAAGAGGTAGTCCAGTACTTCAGGAACTGGACATGTAAAGGGATCCAGGTAATGCCAAGTACACCACATTGTAAAATGTTTCCATTTTGGTGAACAGGTATACCGAGTAGACTGCTATCTAGCTGCCAAAAGAACAGCTGCTACTGACTGGGAAACCCCAAAGCAGGAGAGCTCTGTGTTCACAGGAGCCAGGTGTGGTGGTGCAGGGATCACAGGTCTGGGTGCACTACAGCTTTCTGCTCCTGTGTCACAAGTCCTACTCGCAGGCAGAGTGGGACAGAAAGTTTCACAACCAAATGCCAGAGTAGTGGAAACCAAATTTATCTGGGTCAGTTAGGAGCCACCAGAAATAGGGTGCCTGATTTGACCCTAAGCTTGACCAGAACCCTCTGGATTACATGGCAAGGTGGAAAAGCATACAGAAACCTCCCTTTCCAGGAGAGGAACAACAGGTCCTGACAGAAAACTCCAGGCTCTGGAGTGAGTGAGCACAAATGCGACAGTCTGCACTGCATACAGATGCAAACAGGTCTATGTTTGGATGACCCCATTTTTCAAAGAGGCCAATCACGATGGAGCCGGAGATTTTCTATTTGTGGCACAGCACATGTGATTGACAGAGGTAATCCGCCAGCGCATTCAGGGTAGCAGGGAGGAACACTACTGACAGGAATACAACTCATTTCACTGCCCAGTACCAAACTCTCATTGCCTCTCTGCAAAAAGCGTACAAATGAACTTTGCATTGTCACCTGATGTGGTACATCACAGACATACTGTTTGTAGGGATCAGCATTCGATTCCCTGGAAGGAGGGTGGCAAGGGCTTGTAGATCTCACAGAACAGCCCTCATCTCCAGAGTGCTGCTGCTGTGAAGAACCATATCCAGAGGGCCCCACTAGCTCAGGGTCAAGATGAGCACCGCACCCCAAACTTAAAGAGCTAGTGTACTGCCTGGAAACTGCCTGCAGTTAATTGTAACTTTCAGATGTAGTCAGCTATCACTTATTATATCTCAAGTATTTACTCTTTTCTGTCTGCTAATTAAAAGATTTTCCATCTGGCAGTACTGGGGTGATGTGTGGAGCAGCACTCTGTCTGGAAGGGGAAAAAAGTCAGTTCTGTTCTTCCCACTACATCAACACTGAAATCACACTGACTATGACATCACCAGTAACCAATGAAAACCATTTCTCACTGCCAGGTTTCACTTTCACATGAAGCAGCAGGGACCGGCCCTCCCTGGTTACTAGTGATGTCACAGTTTCCTGCATTTTGATTGGTAGCTTGTGTAAGTCACTGCTCAGGCTGCAAGGATTGTGATACCTCCAGGTGTTTGGTCTAATTTCTGATGATGTTGTGGAAGGAACAGAACAGACTTTTTTTCTCCAGACAGAGTGCTGCTCCACCCATCACCCTAGTACTGCCAGGTGGAAAATTTTCTAATTAGCAAACAGAAAATAAAAAAAAACACTTCAAATACTGGAAGTGATAGCTGACTGCAACTGAAAATTACTGTTACTTCCAAGCAGTACACTAGCTCTTTAAGGCTTCTGTGGTCATCATCGGGATGGAGGAGGGATGCCCAGAGGAATGCAGATCACATCTCTAGGTTGGAGCAGTCCAACTAACAGAGCAGGAAGTGGAGAGGAGGAGTCACTTGTATTAAGACACTCCAACTCATTCAAATGCTGTGCCCATTGCACTCTGAGGAACCACTGAGGGATCCTCATATGGAGGGGGACCAGCGGGACTGTCAGGATGACAGCAGCCATCAAGTAGATTAATCTTAGAAGACATCAGGCCAAAACATAAATCGCTGGTAGAGACCAGCTGTGCCTGGGCCACCAATGCCGTGGCTTGGTCAGAGGGCAGAAAAGCCAGTCGCAACCCTGTGTCTAGAACAACCCATATGCAGTGGAGTCTATGGCAGAGAGTAAGAATCTACTTTGGTTCAATGACCAGTATGCCCAGCTGGTCGAACATCTGTCGAATCCAAAACCGTGTGTGGACAATGGCTTTTGCAGACTGGGCTTTTAAACAGTCATCTATTTAGGAGAAGACATACAGGCCCTCACTGCAGAAGGTAGAAGCCACTATGGCACATACTTTGGTAAGCAAATGCGGTGCAGAGCACAAATCAAAGGGCAAGACATGAAATTGTTAGTGCGAGCCTTTGAGCACGAGACATATATATTTTCTGTGCAACTTTCGGATTTTGACAAGAAGGCATGCATCCTTCATGTCCAGTGCAACCATCCAGTCACCCTTCAGTAGTAGCAGGAGTGACTGCACTAAGACATACATACATACCAACATATATACATACCAACACATGAAGAAGGACATTTGGTCTATCAAGTCTGCTCGTATTGCACGGTCGACAGCTTGAGCTAATGTCCATGTCCTCCCAACTCATGATCCTTACCTTCCCCCTATGCCTATCCCATCCTCTCTTAAAGCTGCCCACTATCTTCAATGAGATGACCTCTTCTAGTAGCACATTCCAAGTATCCACCACCCTCTCTGTAAAGAAGTGCTTTCTGACCTCCCTCCTAAACCTCCCACCCTCCAGCTTAAGACTGTGCCCCCTCATGTTATGGTTGCCACTCAGCTTAAAGAGACTCTCCTTATCAACCTTATTTATCCTTTTCAAGTACCTGAACATCCCAATCAAGTTCTCTCTCTCTCTCACCCCCCCCCCCCGTCTTCTGGGGAGTACATGTTCAGTGCCCTAAACCTCTCCTCATATGCCTTACTCTGCTGACCTACTAGCAACTTTGAAGCCCTCCTCTGAACCTTCTCCAGTAGGTTAATGTCCTTTTTGAGGTATGGGCACCAGTACTGAACTCCATACTCTAGATGCAGCCTTACCCATGACCTGTACAAGGGCAGTATAACCTCCACCCTCCTACTTCTGAAACCCTAGGTATGCATCCCAACATCTTGTTCACCTTTGCTGCTGCTTTCTTGCACTGCATGGAGTGCTTCAGGTCATTCTGAATCTTTTGCATTCTATGACAAGGTTCAGTCCCCGAAGGTCTAGTACTGACCTAAAATCCCTGGTTCATTTTGGAACCAGAAAGTACAGGTAATAATAGCCTTGATTTATTTCTGAAACCAGGACAAGTTCCACAGACATCTTGCATAGGAGAGGTTGAACCTCCTTCAGAAAGAGGACAAGATGCCCCAGAGGTACCTGTTGGGCAACTGGGGAAGTCACCGGAGGAACAGCAAGGAGTTCTCTGGCATGTCCTTGCTGAACCATCTCCAGCACCAACACATCTGTAATGATCACACTTCATTTTTGAAGAAAGAGGGAGATGAGGTCTCTCACAAAAACCTCCTGAAGCAGTGAGGCCACAGCAAGGGGAAGGGAGTCGGAAAGCGTGGAGGGTGGCAGGGATGCCTGAAATGGTTTGACCTTTTGTAAGTCTAGCATAAGCACCCAGGGGCAGGTTGGCAGCTTGGACAGTGCTAGGGTGAGGTCTCTGGGAACCATGACCAGGGCCCCTTAAATTGCCATGACTTGGATAGGTACAAGGGCTTTAAAACGAACCACAACCCCTTACTCAGGGTTTAGGGTTCAAAGTATGCAGGGACCCAAAGTCATTTTAGAGGACTGTAAATCCCTTAGAGCATTTTCAACACCACTAAAAGGTAATTTTTTGGCCCCAAATGGAACACCCATCACAGCTTATTGTACAACTGAGGCAAAACCAGCCACTCTTAGCCAAAAGTGGTAGCAAAGGCAAATCCCAAAGGCAGCTGCCCTTGCAGCACTGATCAGCATCAGAGGTATCATATGCAGACCGCAGTAGATGTTTACCAGCCTACTGGCCATTAGCAATTGTCCACTGTACTAATATTTTATCCTGGCCCTCTAGCAGTTTCTCAGCCAAGGTGGCTGTATTCTTCCAAAGGCAATTCTGATATTTAATCACATACGCCTGATGGTTAGCAATTCTTAGGCCCAGGGAAGCAGAAGCAAAAGTTCTCTTCTCCATCACATCTAACTTTCTCGATTCCTTGCCAGGAAGAAGAGAGCTCATGTGCTAGGAAGCCTTCAGTCTGTCATGAGCCACAATTATAACCACAACATTGATGTTGCTGTGAGGAATAGTAAGGCTTTACAGTAGGGTCAGGATAGTGTTGGTCAGGCTTTCTTGGAAATGCAGACAATTGAGTCGGCCTGTGTCATGCAGTCAAAGTTGTATCTTCTAATGCAAAATGCACAGGAGGGAGTATTACTGTAGGAGAAGCAGAAACCTCAAACAATCCATAGAGATTTCTCTTGGAGGAATCTTCCACCCAGCTTGAAACCCCAGTTTAGCCTGAATCTGTTTATGGAAGGCCTGAAAAGAGGCATCCTCAGGGGGGGAGACTTACAGTGCTTTTTCACACTCTTTGACCAAAAGGACAGAGTAAAGCTGGATCCTATAACAAATATTGCTTCCTCTTCTTCCATGGCCTCCTCCTCCATGTACTCTGGATTATATTCCAGTTCGTCGACCGCCATTAACTGAGGATCGATGGAAAGAAGAGACAACCGAGGAGGAGCTGTTGATGTGAGTCCGGTCATCGGAGGCAGTTCTGGGCCAGGCACTGCAGCAGGGACAGAGAACTGGAGCAGACAGTAAAGTCAATGACAAACCAGCCAAGGGCACTGATCAAGCAGGTGATGACAGCAGTAGCAGCTGCAACCAGTGCTGTAACATCTCTGCCATAATCTGATACAGCATCTGGGTGTTGACAGGCCCAGAAGGGGTGGTCAGTTGTTGAACAGTCAACAGAACAGTGTCAAATGGCAGAATAGGCTGCGATTCCCCCAACAGGGGATATAAGTCAGTGACAGATTCTGACCCTGGTGTTGAAGAGATTGGGGGGGGGGTGCAGGACCTGCAGTCAAAGCCAAGGACCCATCTTTTTCAGTAGACTTATCCCGTTCAATAGGTGAACAGGAACAATCTGGAGAAGTGGTCTTTTCTTTATGCCACTTGTTCTTCTATGAGTGCAGGTGTTTCTCTGCTGACTTTTCTTTCTTAAAGGAGTCCACCATGGTCACTGTCAACTGCAGGGATCAATGGGCCAATAGTGAACCAGGAACAGAAGCAGTTGGCAACAGTGAAGCCACCTTCATCACAACCTGTTGCTCTAGTTTATGAAGCTTCAGAAAAACCTCGAGCCTCCTACAGTTGCAGATCTCATTAAAACAATACAACTCCCGCCAGCTTTGTGGGGCCGGGTGAAGGGATTCACTCGGCATGCTGGTGACCCGGATTCGCACCCCAAGCCTGGGTACCAGGAGCGGAGACCAGAAGGGAGGGGATTCAGAGTGGCCATTGGACGCTACCCTCCCGGGGGTGGGTGAGTCGGGCTTTGGCACTCGTGGGTGGATTAGGTGACATGCTTAGGGGACGTGGTGCCTCGACACACCCCCTGCACATCCCCGCCCAGAGTCACTGTGCTCACACATGGCCAAGTACTGCTGTGGGTGGGGGTCAAAAAATGGAAAAAGGAGCACCCCACCTGGCCGGATGATGAGTGCCAGTCCCCGCCTCCACGAAGCCCCAGACACAGCTTGGACTGACTCCACAGCACCCAGGATATGCAGTTAGCCAGTAAGGCTCTTCCCTCTGGGAAGAGAGGGACACGCCTGATGAAGGGAAAAAGCAGGTTACCTGGGGGGGCTGCAACAGAAGTTGGTGGCAGGGGTTGGGTGGGTGCTGAGGGCCTAAGCACTCCAAAGGAGTGGCTGGACAGGGGAAGCTCTGAGTAGGGTGGAGCATAAATGGGAAAAAAGAAAAAAGACAACTCAGTACCATCTAGTGACAAAATAAAGCTTAAGAACTATTTCTGTAGTGAGAGAAATAATATGATCTACTGGGACTTGAACCCAGGTCCCCGAAACACCACCCCAGTGCTCTAACCACTGAGTTACAGGCTCACATGGATGGACCTGGGGTTTCCAGAAACTTCCCTTCTCTGGTATTGCATATCCTGCAACTAGGAATACTCAAGAAGACAGATGGTTCTGGTGCACTATTAGCCCCTGCTAAGCAATTGAAATCATAAAGTGTAGTAAGAAAGAAATAATGTGATCTACTGGGTACTGAACCCAGGCATCCAGAATACTATCCCAGTGTTCTAACCATTCCGCTACAGGCTTTGATGGCTGGACCCGAGGTTACCAGATACATTTCCTTTCTCTGGTACTACATATCCTGCAACTCAGAATAATCATGTGTAATACCAGAGAAAGGAAATGTATCCAGGAAATATAGGTTACTCACCTGTAACAGGAGTTCTAGGAATGGTATATGTTGTTCATCCACACTGACTGGCAGGTTCCTTGCCACTTTTAATCTTGCTGGAAGGTCTTCAAGCTGGCTCCTCCCACCCACCCGGGTGGTAAAACTCTCAGCTCCACCCCATGATGCCAGATCTAGCCCGCTAGAAGCCAGGTTGTGTGTCGAAAGCCGGGGAGGCCGGGTGGGTCGTGTGGATGAACAACAAATACCATTCCTAGAACTCCTGTTACAGGTGAGTAACCTGCATTTCTAGGGGCATGGATATGTTGTTCACCCACACTGTCTGGCAGACTCCCAGCAGTTCTCAGGGAGAAGGAAGGCAAGGCACACACCCCCCTACTTAGGGAATAAGGACTGGAGAACCGAGGTCCCAAAACCAGCATCCCAGCGTGACTCAAGGTCGATGTGGTAATGGGTAATAAAGGTGTGTGCTGACTTCCAGTTAGCAGCCCTGCAGATTTCCTGTATAGGGACATCCCTAGAAGCAGCCACCGAAGCAGCGGTATGGCGGGTAGAATGAGGGGACACAATTTAAAGATACAGGGGGGACGGCTCAGGGGTAATGTGAGGAAATCTTTTTTCACAGAGAGAGTGGTGGATGCCTGGAACTGACTTCCTGGGGAGGTTGTTGGGGCTAAAACAGTGGGGGAATTCAAACATGCATGGGACAGACACAAGGCAACTGTAATGGGGGGTGGCAGGAAGTAGGCTGTTGGTCAACTAGAATCTGCAGCTTATCCAGTAGGTAGGGAAATGGGCAGACTGGGTGGGCCAAGTGGTCCTTATCTGCAGTCAAAGTTTATGTTTCTATGTTTCTATCCCTTTGGGAGTCTCCATGCCCACCAACCTGTAGCAGAGATCTATGCAGGAGGTGACCCACCTGCCTATCGTTTGCTTGGCTGCAGGTCTGCCAGGTGCGGCTTCAGCATAGGTGACAAACAGCTGGCGAACCTCTCCCTGAACTTCAGCAGTCCACTTCTTACAGTAAGAGAGCGCTCTTCTAGGGTCCAAAGTATGGAGCCTATATTTGGCCTCTGAGGTGTGATTGGGATAGAACACCAGCAGAGTCAACACCTGGTTAAGGTGAAACTCCGACACCACCTTCGGAAGGAATTACGGGTGGGGGTGCAGGACAACCTTGTCCCTGTGGAAGACCAGATAAGGAGACTCGATGGAAAGCACCTGGACCTCTCCCATCCTTCTGGCTGACGTGATAGCCACCAAGAAGGCGGTCTTCCACGACAGGTGAGAGATGTCACACCTGTGCATCAGTTTGAATGGCTTGCCCATGAGCTTAGCCAATACCAGCAGTAGATCCCTTGGAGGTGGAGGTTCTCGCACCGGAGGGGATATGTGATCAAGGCCTTTGAAAAAGTGCCCAACCACCTTCTCCTGCACCACCGACTGCTTCCCAGCCCATGCCCGGTAAGCAGAGATGGCTGCCAGGTGCACCTTAAGGGTCGTCTACCGAAGCCCTAGCTGAGAAAGGGACCACAGGTAGTCCAGAATGCTTGCCAAGGAACAGGAGGAAGGGTCCAACCCCTGCCCTGACACCAAATGGAAAATCTCTTCCATTTAAAGGCATAGCATTTCCTGGTCGACTCCTTACGGGATGCCTCAATGACACTGAGGACCTCGTCGTAAAGGCCCAAGGCCTGGAACTCTAGCTGCTCAGGAACCTGGCAGTCAGGTGCAGGGATTGAAGGTCCAGATGGAATACCTTCCCCTGGTTGACTGAGATCAGGACCGGGCAAGCTGGAAGCCACCTCATGAGCCTGGAGCTGAGGCTGAGGAGATCTGGATACCAGAACTGACGGGGCCAGTCTGGGGCTATCAGAATCACCTGCGCCTTGTCCCTCCTCGCCTTGAGAAGCACCTTGTGGATCAAGGGAAATGGGGGAAAGGCGTAAAAGAGGCCCGGGTCCACGGCCTCAAGAAGGCATCCCACTGCAGCGAGCCCTGTTGAGGGGGGGTTGGCATGAAACAGCCTCAGTTTCGCATTCTCCCTGGAGGCAAACAGGTCCACCTGAGGCGTGCCCCAGTGGGAGAACAGATCTTGTACTACCTCCGGCAGGAGAGACCACTCATGGGACGCGGCTCCTATCCGGCTTAGGGCATCGGCCAGAATGTTGGAGGCTCCTGCCACATGGATGGCTAGGAGATCCTCCTCCACGCTGCACATGAGGGACCAAGTGTGGAGAGCCTCCCTGCACAGAAGCATGGAGCGTGTCCCACCCTGGCGGTTTAAGTAGTACATGGTCGTGGTATTGTCCATCTGGACCTGGATCATTTGACCCAGTACAAATGGAGCGCAGGCGGTGAGGGCTAGATGAACCGCTCAAAGCTCCAGCAGGTTGATGCAGCATCAGGACTCCCAAGGGGACCAGAGGCCGGGTGCTCTGTGCTCCCCAGATGGGCACCCCAACCCATCAGAGAGGAGTCAGTCGATAGAGAGACCATTGGCTCGGGGCAGAAAAATGGGATGCCCTCCTGCAGATGAGCTGGAACGATCCACCACTGGAGAGCATTCCACATCTCCTGGGTCACTGCCACTGGCTGGTCCAAAAGATCCGGAGCACTGTGACCATTGGCTGGCCAGTCCCCACTGTAGGGGATGCATGTACCAATGGGCCCAATGGACCATGCTGGTGCAGGCTGCCATGAGGCCCAGGAGGCACAGGAAGTCCCAGGCAGGGCGCAATTGCCCAACCTGAAATGATTAGGCAAAGGAGAAAAGAACCACGGCCCTGTCCGCCAGGAGCCGTGCTCTGGCTTGCAGAGAGTCGAGCTCTGCCCCGATGAATCACCTGCTTTGGCACAAGTTCCGACTTGGCCTCGTTGAGGAGGCCAACCTGAGAGCAAACCTGGAGGGCCAGATCCCTGGACCGCTCCATCTCTGGTCTGGAGGAGGCCGCAATCAACCAGTCGTCCAGGTAAGGGTACACCCGGACCCTTCGTGGCCGGAGGAATACTGTCACCACTGCCATGCATTTGGTGAAGACCCTGGTAGCTAGAGAAAGGCTGAAGGGCATGGCCCGGAACTTGTAGAGGGACCACTCTGCTCTGAAGCGGAGGAATCGCTGGTGGGACGGATGGATTGGGATGTGCAAGAACATGTCCTGGAGGTCCAGAGAACAGAACCACATACCTCATTCCAAGGATGGAATGATCTGAGCCAGAGTGACCATCCTGAAGGTTCGAGACCTTAGGAACCTGTTCAGGTCGTGCAGGTCTAGAATGGGGCACCAGTCCCCTGTCCGTTTCGGGACCAGGAAGTACCTGGACACAAACCCGGGTCTGGTGGAGGATTCGCCACCTCCTGATCACCTCCTTCTGGAGAAGCAGGGCAATGTCGGCTCAATGGGCCGACAGAGGCTGCGGACCAGTGGCCCCCGTGGGCGTGTGGCTTCAGGGCCGGGCCTGCTCGAACTCCAGAGGCAGACCCTTTCCTACCACTTACAACACCCAGTGGTCCATGGTGACAGCAGACCAGGTGGAAAGAAAATGGCGGAGCCATCCCCCCACAGGGGGAACCCAGGGGGAAGCGACATGGCTGGGGGTGACATCCCTCAACCCGTCACTGGGCAGGCTTGGAGGAAGGACCGGCCGAGGGACCTCCTGGGCCTTTTCCTCCCGGCTTCCTGCTGGAGGAAGCTGTAGGCTTGACTTTGGGGTGCCAAGTGCAAGCCTGCTGGCCCTGATGCTGGTGTTGCTGGGCCGGATGTGCCGCAGGGCAGAAGGGCAAAAGGGCTTATGCTGCTGCCGGTGGCTTCTGTCCTTCTGGGCAGACGTGACAGAGTTCAAGGTGGCACTGGACTTCTCAATTCTCTGGAGGTGGCCTTCTACCCCAGGCCCAAAGAAGTCGGTACCCAGGAAGGGGACATCTGCCAGCCTGTGCTGGGTATTCACCGTGAAGGTGGGGATCCGCAGCCAAGCTCTGCGGCGCGTGGCCACTGCGGCCACTACTGACTGGGCACAGGAGTCTCCAATATCGAGTGCCATTTGGAGCTGCCGTTTCACCACTGCCCTTCCCTGATCCCGCACCTGCTTGACCATAGTCTGGAGGTCAGCCAGGAGATGAGGGATCACCTCATCCAGGGAGCCCATAAGGGCGTGGGAGAAGTGTGCCATCAGTACAGCCGAACTGGCCTGATGGAGGCAGTGGGAGGACGCAGCGTACACTTTACGCCCGGCATAGTCCAGCTTTTTGGACTCTTTGTCGGGGGGGGGCTTGTCCACGTCCCTGGTGTTCCCGGAATGCCGTAAAACACTATCGGTAACCAATCCCTCCGCAGAGGGGTGCTCCGAGAAACCGGACAGTGACCCGGTGGGGACCATGTACTTCCTGGCCATCCTGGTCGAAGAAGCAGGACAAGAAGCCGGCCACTGCCATAACTCCAAGGCTGGGCCAACAATGGCTTCAGCCACCGGAAAGGCCTTCGTGGGAGAATCCCCTCGGTCCAGTATCTCCATGAGGGGATACTTGGCCCACTTGGATACGGGCTCGAGCTGCATCCCAGTGGACTCTGAGATGAGCCGAAGCAAACCCATGAATGAGGATGGGCTGCCCCCCAGATGACTCCAGGTCAAGGGGCCTGGAGAACAGGGAAGAGTAGTCATCAGGCTCCGAGGAGTCTGCAAATAGCTGCCTAGGGCCTGAGCTACCCTCCACCTGCCGAGGACGGTCAGAGTGAGGGTGACCAACAACCGGTGGGGAAGTCCCTGACCCGACTGAGAATCCTTGGTCAGAGCCCCAGATTTAGGTTGTGGAGGCGGGAGTTTCACCACAATCGGTGGGGCAGCTGGTTTTGGCTAAACAACCAGCGCTGGTTTGGGCTCCTCGACCACCGGAGGGGTTGTTATGGTCTTTCAGGTGACAGCCACTTAATGGTCGGGGAAGGCGACGGCATCGACTTGTTCCTGGTCAGAAGGAGCTGCTGCCACACTAAGTCCTCGTAGCATCGACACAATTTGCATCGAAGCCTTTCCTCCGAGGAGGAAGAAGAAGACGAGGATGAGTGCCGCTGCTTCCCTTGGTGCCGAAACCAAGACCGCCAGGGTGGGCAGGATCGGCTGGATCGAGAAGAGGTCAGAGACCGAGACAGTCGGTGTTTCCGAGGGTGGGTCTGGGAGGGAGCAGGGGAAACCCGTTCCTCCCTCGGCTCGGGACCCCTAACCGGGGACTCCGGCACAGGAGGCGCAGGCAAGTCCTCAGTTTCCACTGGGGGAACCGGTGAAGCAGGGTTGTCGGCTTCTCCAGCCGACAGCCCATCCGACGGGTCGAGAAAAATCTCAACCGCATCGACGGGTGTCTCAGCCGGCTGACCTGACGGGGACACCGTGAAGTCAGCGGCCTTACGCGAAACCTCGACCGAAGTCAAAAGTCGACTGTCTGGGGAAGGGGACCTCTCCCGCTCCCATGAACGCCGATGGTGGGACTTACCCTTCGAGTCCTTCTTCTTGGATCGAGAGGAGTATCCCGATGGACCCTCACCTTTCGTAGAGAGGGATTGGCAAAGCTCCTTAAAAGAAGCCATATAGGAGGTGCCCAAGGAGAGCGGGATAAATGCTGCAACCGAGGAAGACAAAGATGCGGCCTGGGCCGCCTCCTCCTTGAGAGCGATCAGCTGTTCAAGTTGCTCAGCCGAGCCAGCCCCCGCGGAAACTGCCCAACGGGCCTCCTTCAACTTCACCGGCAGTACACGTCTCTCGGGGCGCCCAAGTTGGAGCCTGGCAGCACGGTCTTAGAGAACATTTTCCAAGAAGGACTTGCACAAATCGCAGACCTGCAGATCGTGGTCAAGCCAGAGGCAGTAGATGCACGTGGAGTGCGGATCGGTCCTAGACATCTTCTGCCCACATGGGCACCGCCGAAAACCGGGAGACAATGTGTCCATCACAGCCATGAAGGAAGAAACAGACCGAAGACTAGCCAACTTTAAAATTAGTTTCGGGTTAACCGAAGAGTTTGGATCCAATCTAAACGCAGAGCGCTAAGGAGGGAACCTGAGCTTCCAAGCGGTAAGGAAGATCAGGCGTCATGGGGCGGAGCAGAGAGTTTTACCACCCGGGTGGGTGGGAGGAGCCAGCTTGAAGACCTTCCAGCAAGATTTAAAGTGGCAAGGAACCTGCCAGACAGTCTGGATGAACAACATATCCATGTCCATCCATGTGATCCTGTAGCTCAGTGGTTAGGGCACTGGGACAGTATTCTGGGGGCCTGGGTTCAATTCCCCTGTAGGTCACGTGATTTTTCTCTCACTACAATTGAAATTGCTTAGCATGGCTAATATTGCACCAAAAACAACTACTTGTCTCTAAGAACTAATTTTCTTCTTAATTAGGAAAAAAGATCAAATTAATATTAACAATAGTATATGACAGGTTGTGGTATGTCACAGTATGCAACTGTTACTACATACACAGTACTCCATCTGTACTGTTTGTAACACAGAAACATAGGCAATGACAGCAGAAAAAGACCAATGGTCCATGCAGTCTGCCCAAGTTCCTTATCGAACCCCATGACCTACTGTCCACCCAGCGTCCTAGCTCTTCCCCTCCCCCTCCTCCATTCTCCTTCCCGAGTCTGTCACCCCAAATTGACCACTATACCCTTCACTCTTTCCCAGCTGTGATTGAAACCATCAACTGTTTTAGCACTTTGGCTGGTAGACTGTTCCACAGCTCCGCCACCCTTTCTGTAACAATACTTTGTTTCCCTCCTGAACCTCCCTCCTGTCAGTTGCCACTCATGCCTCATGACCGCTACCTACCATTCAAGCTAAATAGTTCCTCACATTTCACCTTGTTTATTCCTTTTAGGAATATGAAGGTCTCCATCATATCTCCCCTCTCCTTTCTGGTCTACAGCGAATAAACATCCAGTGCCTTGAGGCGCTTCTAATAAGACAAGCCCCTTTGGCCCTGAATCATTTTTGTTACCTTGCACGGTTTTCAGCTTGTCCCTATCCTTCCTGAGGTGACGGCTCCAGAACTGAACACAGCATTCCAGGTGTGACCTTACTAAAGATCTATAAAGGGGTAACATTACTTCCTGCTATCAGCACCCCTCCCTACACACCCCAGCATCACCTGCCTTACCATAAGCCTTGTCACACTGGCTCAACTGTTTTGAGTGAGTCACTGATAACCCCTTGATCCTGTTCCTCGGCTGTAGTGCAAAGTCTCACTCAATCCATCCAGTACCCTGCCCAAGGGTTCTTATTCCCTAGGTGCATTACTTTACACTTTTTGGCATTGAATTTCAACTGCCAAACCTCAGACCACCCCTCTAGCTTTTGTAAGTCACTCTGCATTTCCGCAATTCCCTCATCGCTATCCACCCTCCCACAGAGCTTAGTGTCATCTGTGAAGAGACAACCTGTCCCAGATACCTTCTCCAATGCTGATGATGAACATATTTAAAAGGGCCCAGGGTAGATCCCTGTGGCACCCCGCTCGTGACCTCCCTTTCTTCTGATTTGAACCCACCGACCAAAACCCTCTGCTGCTACCCTTAAGCCAGTTTCCTACAAGTTAACTATGTATGTTTTTAATCACACCCAGATCCTCCATCTTCTTTCATGGCGCACCAAGTCAAAAGCCTTGCTGAAATCAAAATAGAGCAACTTCATGGCATGGCCCCTTATCCAGTTCCCTCATCACCCAATCAAAGAAAACTATCACGTTTGTCTAACAGGACCTCCCTGCCACAAAGCCATGCTGTTTATTATCCTGGAAACCACTGCTCTCCAGGTAGTCCATAAGGTCTTCTTTGCTCAGCGACTCCATCAGCTTCCCTACGATGGAGGTCAAACTTACAGGATGTAGTTCTCCGCTTGTTCCTGGTCTCCTCCATGCAGCAGAACATTGTCCACCGCCCTTCAGTCCTTCAGAACTACCCCCATTTATAGTGAGCAGTTGAACAGTCCCGTCCAAGGGTTCCAGCTAGTTTCGCTTCCTGTCTCAGAGTATCCTTGGATGCAACCAATCTGGTCCTGGGCCTCATCTATCTTTAGGGCAGTCAGACCTTCCTGGACCCTGTCACTTGTAAATATAGCCTACCCCATCTCTAGGACCCCCCCCCCTTTACTGGCCGCTTTGAAGCTACTCTCAGGTTAAGGGTCTGCCTTCCTCCCTTGTGAAAACTGAGCAAGAATAATCATTAGGAATGGCAACCTACTGCCTGTCCTCCATCACCTTACCTTCCTCCAACAACCTAATAACTATCCTTCTCTTCCCCCCCAGTGTATCAGAAGAAATGTTTTTCTCTGCCCTTAACCCCCTCTGCAATACACACCTCCATGTCTGCTTTTGCCTCCCTAACCGCCCTCCTTGCCTTCTTATTTCTCAGTATGTAGTCTCCCCACTCTTCCTCACCCTGCTTTTCTTTGTACTTGCAGAAGACCTTTTTCTTAGCCCCCACCACTTCTCGACTTCTGCAGAGAACTATTACAGTCTCTTGAACTTATTCCTTTTGAGTACTTTTCTAATGTGTAACTTATATGCATCGAGAATGGCCCCCTTTGTTACCCCTCCCCCACTCTGCTCTTCCACCCCATGTAAACTATCTACCCCCACTTACTTTTCCTTGACCAATTCACTCAACCTACTGAAGTGCACTCTCCAAAGAATCAAGGACTCCAGTTCTCGATCAGGGCTTTCCAGTTGCAAGGGACCAGGTCAAACCAAATGGAGTTATGGCCACTGTTTCCCCACTCATCACTCCTACCACCTCCAAGCTGGTAAGCAGCACATCGAGACTGTCAGTCTGCCTGGTAGGTTCCTTACCTAGCTGTGCCAGCAGGCAGTCCTGGAGTTCATCCAGCAAGGCCTGACTGCTGCTGCTCCTGGCCACTGGAACATCCTGATCTATGTCTGACAGGTTCAGATCACCCACCACCACTACTCCCCCCTCCGCTACCCCCTTTCACATGCTTCCGCGAACTCTCTGTCCCTCTCTTCTCCTTGCCCCAGAGGTCTACAGACCACCCCAAACATAGTTGCTTTTGTCTGAGGCTGCTATGAGTGGCACCCCTTGCAACTCTGACTCACTATTATTAGTCCCGGTGCTACCATCCTCTACCACCTCAATGCCATCTCTGGTATAGAGGGCTACCCCTCCCACTCTTCCTCCATCCTCCTGAATAACGAGTAGGGCTGTAATTAATTCATGGTAAAAAAAATGCAAAATTTCATGGCCAGTTCACAGTGTGAATTGCATTTTTCACAGTGAAGCACAGAATCAATAGACTCCCAATTATAAACCATAGTTTGACAATGCTATATAATTAGGAGAGCTGATGAGGGCCCTTGTCTCAAGTTTTCTGTGTTCTAATGTGCCTTCTGAGGGTTGCAGGGTCTGTCAGTAGCATCAGTAGTACGGTAAAAAGTAGTGACAGTGGGTCTCGACATGCAGGTATGTGTCAGTACTGAGACCCGCTGTCACTGTGACAGATCTGCCTTCTAGTTCCCTGCAGTGTACTGTGAGTTGCCTACCTGCTCTTCTGTATCTGAGCTATGCAGGCACCCTGTCTTCCATTTTCAGACAGTGCCCTTGGTCCAGCATGATGACAGTAGTGCTATTCGTGGCAGGAATCTGTTCTTCTACCGCTCACCATCTCCTACCATAAGACAAGCATCCCCCATTAATGTTCCTAGCAGTGAAACTGAGGAAGGAGGGGGACCCTTACCAATCAGTCAGTCTGGGGGGGGGCATCACTGGCGGGGGGAAGAGACGAAGCAGGGGGACGAGGTAGCGGAGGTGGAAATCATGGTAGAGAGAGTGAGGGAAGCCCTCGGGTCCCTTAAGATGAAGAAAGCACCGGGGCCGGATAAATTACATCCCAGAGTGCTGAAGGAACTGGCGGATTTCCTGGCGAAACCCCTGGCGGAGCTTTTCAGCATCTCTCTGAGGATAGGGTGGGTGCCCCAGGACTGGAAGGTGGCGCATATAGTGCCTATCCATAAAGGAGGGGGGATCAAGGGAGGTGACAGGGAACTACAGGCCCATCAGCCTGACATCGGTGGTGGGCAAGGTGATGGAGGGCATTGTCAAGGAGAGGCTGGTGGGGGGGGGGAGATCTGGAAAAGTCGGGGTGCCTGGACGATAGACAGCATGGATTTGTCCCGGGGAAATCATGTCAGACAAACCTTGTGGAGTTCTATGACTGGCTGATGAGTGCCTTGGACCTAGGTAGACTAGTGGACATCCTCTTTCTTGACTTCAGCAAGGCATTCGACTGTTCCTCACGGGGGCCTGTTGGATAAGCTGGGAGAAATGGGGGTTGGGAACCAGATGATCAGATGGATAGGCAACTGGCTCCAGGACCAGACCCAGTTGGCGGGATAGTCTCATCCCCAAGGAGGGTCATTAGTGGGGCCCTCAGGGATCGATCCTTGGGCCCCTCTTGTTCAACGCCTATGTCTCTGACATAAGGAAGGGTATCAGGAGTGAGATTAGTCTCTTTGCGGATGACTCAAAACTGGGGGCGGCGGTGGATGGGGAAGAGGGGAGGGTGGCCTTGCAGGGGGACCTGGAGGCTCTGGAAAGTGGAAGCTGAGGTTCAATGCAGGGAAATGTAAGGTACTACACCTGGGAGCCAAAAACCCAGGTCAAGTGTACACCCGAAGGGGAGAATACTACAAGTCTTGATGGCTGAGAGGGACCTGGGGGTGGTGGTAGATGTCAAGATGAACAACTCTGAGACTTGCAGGAGGGCAGCAGCCAAGACCAACAGGATGCTGGGATGCATCACTAGGGGGATCACCTCCAGAAGGAGGGAAGTGATACTCCCTCTGTATAACTGATTGGTGAGGCCGCACCTTGAGTACTGCATGCAGTTTTGGAGGAGGACACACTTAAAGAGGGACATTGAACTCCTGGAGAGGGTCCAGAAGAGGGCAAGCAAAATGATTTGGGGCTTGGGGGACAGGACCTATGGGGAGAGGCTCGAAGAGCTAAATATGTACACATTGGAAGAGAGAAGGGACCAGGGTGACATGACAGCCTCGGCTACAGGAGGGCGCACCTCTGCCCTGGAGCTCCCCCACTAATGACCTTGAGCCTCTCTGACCGTAAGCCTCGGCTACAGGAGGGCGCACCTCTGCCCTGGAGCTCCCCCACCGACGACCTTGAGCCTCCCTGACCGTAATGTAATTACTTCAAGCGAACTGCAACGCACAGCCTTACCTCCCATTGTCTTTTTGAAATTGGCGCCCTTTTTCTTCCGCTTGGACTTTCTGCCCATTTCTCAAAGAACCGAATCTGCCTGCAAGGATACGCGAAGCCACTCTGGTTGTCGCCTAACTGTACTGAGTATATTCCTTACTAAACAAGCGTGTGTGTGTGGACTTTACACTCGGCGCATAAGCCTGGGCACTATATTTAAAAGAGGTGCCTAACCCCAAATTTAAATCTTCCCTAACCTGCCTACCGGCCACTAAATTGCTTAGGAAGCCTAAAACAGCAAATTATTCCAGCTGAAAGGCTGCTACTGAACCAGTAGCCAGGAGTGTAAAGTAATTTTTCTGCACCTTGATTTTTCTCAAGCTCTTGCAAACAGTTTAGTAGCTGATCCCCTTACCATATGTTTTAAACTGTAATTGTTTCCCTCGCTCTGCAATTCTTTTTTTGAAGCAGCCGCTGAAAATGTTTCAGTTCCATAGCGTGAGCTCAGTTGAGGTGGAGACTTTATTTTTAAGTTGATAAATTGCTCCTAGAGACGGGCAGTCTCTAACGCCTGCAACTCAGGGGAGACTTGATTTGTTTCAGCACTTCTATAGCGTTACTGCAGCTGAGGTGGAGACTTGTATTTTTACATTTGATAAATTGCTCCCACAGACGTGCTGTCTGCAATGCCTGCAACTCAGGAGGGAGACTTGATTTTTTCCAGCAGTAAGAGCTGCTCCATGCTTGTCGCATACCAAATGCCTATAAATCTCACCACATATGAGCACAGAACCACTGCACTCCAAATGCAGCTTGCTCAGTGCTGCTTTCGACTGCTCCCCAGCCACCTCCCACCACCCCCACCTTAGCCGGCTCTAGCTATATAGTGATAGATACGGAAGCCACGCCCCTAGGTGAAAATTAACTATCTCCTCACTCTGCCATTAGCAGGTTATCCTCACTCTGCCATTAGCAGGTTATACTCTCTTACAGCTAGAGGGCACCTAAAATTTGTACCTTTTCTCTTAATACTCCAAACCTAACCTTGAAAGCTAAACTAATCCTGTACTTCTCTCTCTCTTGAGACCTTTTTCCCAAACCTTCCTAATTCTAATTACACTCTCTATAAATTGGAATATGGCCATAAAACCATGTGCTACATTTCTTTTAGTCTCTATTTTTCTTAACCTTTTATCGGTCCAGGTCTTACACTACCTCCCAAGGAAACCACATGCTCTCACCCAAACTATCGACCATAAGCTCTCCTCTCTGCGAATGCCTTTTCAATGGCCTCAAGACACCTTCCCACTTCTCATTCCCCCACAAGCTCATCTACCACCTAGCCTACTCTCTGCATAAATCCTCAGTGCATTAACATTTCCCTGCCCACCCCCCTTCACCCATCGTAAGTTATGGCACCTCCTACTCCTAGCCTTACTGTTAGCAGGGGATACTGAGCTAAACCCAGGGCCTGTAACAAACCTCCCACAAAACAATACAACATGGCATGACACCAAGGGACTCCACACTGCAGACATGAATATTAGGAGCCTCCTTCACAATCTAGCTGAACTAGAGGGATGGGTTGCTCAAAACCACCCCGATATCCTTTGCCTGTCTGAGACTTGGCCAAAACCCTCCACTGCTGATACCCTCTGCACACTGCCCAGCTATAATCTCATTAGACAAGACAGGCCCTCATCAAAACGTGGAGGTGGTGTTGCCATCTTCTATAAATACCACCTTCTGCTAGCCCAAAACGTCCTACCTAACCTGTCTCACTGCGAAGCGCTCCATGCAACATTACTATTGGGCTCAAAGAAATTATACATAGTTTGTGCCTATAACACTCCTGTTGGAGGGATTAAGGGTCTTGAGCTCCTCTCCCAAGTAGACAGCACCATTGGCTGTAATGAGGTCCTCATACTGGGAGACTTAAACCTTAACTGGACTAGTAAATCTAATCAGTCCTCTCACACCTTGGTGCAAGGCCACAACCTTCACCAGCTGATCTCTGACCCAACTAGGATTATGGCTCCCCCTTGGACAAGCACCCTTATTGACTGGGTCCTCACAAACCGCCCTGACAGCATAATTAGTGCTGGTACTCTTCCAGATGTAATCAGTGATCACTCCCCAATATACTGCATCTGGTGCTTTACCTGCAAACCATCTCCGCCTCCAAAACTCATTTCCTTCCGCAATCTAGCTTACTTCGGTCTAATACAGTTTACACACAATCTCTCAATGATTGATTGGGCTCCTATATACACCTCAACTAATGCCCTGAAGGCCCTAGACTGCTTCCTCACCAACTTCTGTCTGCTCCAAGACACATATGCTCCACGTGTCATGCGTAGTTTTCGTGGAACCCAGACAAAGTGGCTAACCAAAGGCCTACTAACCCAAACAAGGGTCAGGGACAAAGCCTGGCAGCATTTTAAATCTATAGGGACTCAAACCAACTATAGCCACTACCGTTCTCTGAGAAACACTTATAAAAGAAATATTCGTTTAGCTAAAAGTTCTTTCTGCAGGGACCTGCTAACAAAAGCCTCCGGGGACTCTATGAAATTTTGGTCTACCATTAAAACTCTCCTGAGTTCTAATCTTAGGGCCCACACAAATGACATGCTGTTAAATGGCATACATTGCAACAACCCGGTAACTACATCCAACTCCTTCAATCGCCATTTCTCAGATCTAACAAGCTACCTGACCTCTTTCTCTTCTGGACACGCTGTTTTGCCCCCTAGCGATACAAAACCTTCACTCTTACACCCCCCTTTCAGGTTTTGGAGCATTACAAGAGGAGAGGTACTAAAACTACTACTCTCCATTCCCGATAATACTAACCCGGGGTCGGATGGTCTTGAACCCATGCTCCTGAGAGCTGCTGCCCCATTCATAGCCTCTCCTCTAACTAAAATCTTCAACCTCTCTGTATGCTGTGGTACAGTTCCAAATATCTGGAAAATAGCTAAAGTCACCCCAATTCCTAAAAAGGGTGATCCTAAAGAAATCAAGAACTACCATCCTATCACAATACTCTCTGTACTAAGCAAAATCCTTGAAAAACTAGTTGCCACCCAATCCATAGAATACCTCCAGAAATATAACCTTTCTAGCTCACAGCATGGTTTCCACAAAGGTCACAGCACCTCCACTGCCCTACTTAAACTAACAAATTACATCTATACCTCCATGAACCTGGACCTCCTGACAGGCACAGTTTTCATCGACCTAACTACGGCTTTCGACCGAGTCAACCACACCCTTCTTGCAAAACTACGCTCCTTTGGTTTCTCTGCAGATACTGTGGCCTGGTTCAAAAGCTACCTATCGGACAGAAAACAGGCTGTAGTTTTCAACTCAGCCATATCTGATCTCTCATCTATCCATGTTGGAGTACCCCAGGGCTTCATACTTGGCCCTTTGCTTTTCACCATATTCGTTGATGACATCCCATTAATTGCATCGAACTGCTCATCTTTACTCTATGTTGATGACCTAGTTATCTACCACAGTGCTAGAACTGCTGCTGACCTAAACCACCCTACTGCCTTGGACTTCACGAATATTCAGTCCTGGCTCACTGAGAACAAACTAGTTCTCAACTCCAGCAAGAAATACTCCATGCTCTTTGGCTCACCTGCTAGACTCAAATCGAATCACAATCCCCTCACAATCTCATGTGCGGACGGCTCCCCACTGATTACCACCAAATCCTTTAAATGTCTTGGTGTTACTCTCGATGAGTCTCTTAACTTTGACCTCCACATCACCACTATCTGCAAGTCTGTAAATGCTAAGATAGGAAGTGCCTATCGTACTAGCTACGCCCTCACCCCTTCAGCCAGACTAGCTGTGGCACAAAGCTTCCGTCTCCCGGCCCTAGCATATGGCTCTATCTACCCATCTGCCTCAAAGTGCTCCCTCCATAAATGGGTCACCACCTACGATAGCATCTGCCGCTACGCCTCTGCATCACCACGCTACAAACACCATTGCCAACTCTATGCTGACCTAAGTTGGCTGTGCCCCTCTGCCTACTGTCTCCAGGCCTTTGGCTCATTAATTGATGGTGCTGCCAGGACAGGCCTCCCCCTATCCCTTGCCTCCATTCTGGAATCACAGCCTCTCACCTATGGGCTACGATTGACTGACAAAGCCCTTCTGCACATTCCAAGATGCAGATCCAACATGGGTGCACGCGCTGTCTCTCGCACGGCTCCTAAACACTGGAACTCTACACCCACTTCTATCCGTCAACGACCACCCATGCTAGCTTTAGGAAACTTCACATTGGAGCATCTGCGCATCAGCAAACCCCTGCACCTGCTTTAACCCACCTTGAACTCTTTACTTCTCCCTGCCCTCTTACTTTTCCTCTCTAGACAACCACACTTCTTTGATACCTCTTCCCATTCTCTCTCATACCCTATCATGCCCACTCTCTCTTCACCTCCCTCTCTTTCTCTCCTCCTACCACTCTCCCTTCCTTTCCCCTGCTCATTAACCACTCAGTTTGGCACTTATTGAACTGTTTTGCAAATGCCTGTCCCCTTTCTGTTTGTTTTTCCTGTGTTTACTTGTTCCAATCTGTATTATAATCTGCATACTACTGTAACATGTTTCATTATTTCTGTTGAAGCAATTGTCTCTCCATCCCCTTAGTACTGTTATTCCCTCTGAATTGTACTGCTTTCATGTGTTGCGTCACATCTATCTTGTATGTATTTAAACTGTTTTCTCACAGGTCGTGCCTGAAAATAGGTATTCTTATGCCTAGCGCACTTACCTAGTTACCAAAAGCAAAATAAATAAATAAATAAATAGGGGTCTTCAGGTACATGAAGGTGGTAAATAGGAGGAGCAGTCAGGGTGCTCAAGGAAGGGGGGCAACTAGAGGGCATGGGTGGAAGCTGGGGGATTCAGGGAGAAAGGAGGAGGTGCTACTACAGAGGGTGGTGGAGCCATGGAATGCACTGCCCAGGGGGCTGGTGGAGGCAGAGACGGTGGAGGGTTTCAAGAGTGGGTGGGACAGGTACAGGGGTAGGGTTCTGGAAGCAAAGTCCAGTGCAGCGAGAATATCCAGGACTGGGAAGGGAGAAGCCAGAGAGGGCAAGGGGGTAAGCAAGTTCAGCTCCCAGGGAGGGGGCTGACCAAACGAGCAGACATGAAAGACCATTAGGCCTATTCTGCTGGCTTTTTAGTATGTTAGTGTGGAGAAAGGTAGTGACAGTGGGTCTCGCTATGTAGGTATGTGTCAGTACTGAGACCCGCTGTCACTTTGTTAAACAGCATCCATCTCTCTCTCTCTCTCTCTCTCTCTCTGAATTTAAAAGAGGAGACACATGCGGCAATACCGCGACCTGGGAGACAGACCGTCGACGATAAGCTGTTTAGCCACCCGGTTCTCAGGTACAGCAATGGAAAAAAAAAATTAGGAAGAGTTGAGGATTTTCACGGGGGACCACCTATTTCATGGTAATCATTAAATCCATGACCCCCATGAAAAACCCTACAGCCCTAATAATGAGTACTCAGGAACCATCAGGTCCCAGTCATTTTCAGTAGCCCATGTTGCCATGATGGCCATGAGTTCTATCTCAGTGTCTCATCAACGTCTGTAGCTCGCTGATTATATTACCCAGGCTCCTGGCATTAAGGCATGCTCCCTTCCATCTGACCCCACTTTGCTATTCCCGCCTATGACCCTTGTGTTTCCCATGTTCTCCTAGCCTCTTGTTTTTCTTGGTGTTTGCACACTTTGTGGTCTTCCTCTCTAATGTCCTCTTGTCTGGCCTAGACTGTACCTCAATCCCTCTTTATACCTCGCTGAGCTGCTACTAGCCCCCAAAGGTGGGGAGTACTAGCTAGGATCCCCTTCTTCCCACCTGTCACCTGGCTGTGTATGTTTTGTTTATGTTTACCACACCAATGCCACTTTTACCACTGCATCATGCCGCACTTGCTCTGGGACTTTTGCATACAAGGCTTTAGCCAATAAATAATTGTGTGCTACATATTGTATTTAATGCACCCATTTCCCTAACTGATGTTCCATCCTTCTTTACCACATGCAACTTCTTTACAGTGCTGCTCACCGAGACCTTACTGCAAACAAAGATGTTTCATCTTAAGAGCTGTCTCTGTATGTGATCAAAACTGAATAAATAAACTAAATGAATAACGAAATTTAACTGGGGAGGAACAAACCAAGTCAGAAGGCTCTGTTGTCCATATTTTGATCTTTTGCTTCTTATTTTACTTTTTGTGATGTTTTGTATACTTGAGTGACTGAAGGAAAGCAACACTATAACCATAAACAACTATCCTAGGTAGGAAATAAAAACATAACAGCCAAGCTCCGGGATCAGCAGCAGCTCGATATTACTGTGTCCCTCTCCAAGTCTGCTGTCACACCACAGCGGCAAACAGCTTAAAGAGCCTGTATGTAGGATTTCTATGGGAGCTTCTCTCTTTAAACTCAAAACTGGAGCAACAGATCACTTAACTTCTGAGGTTCTAAAGCCTTGGAGAGTTGTCCTGTGAGATTGCTCCTCTTCGATTAGGTCCTGGCAGCTTGGTAACAACTCAGAACCTGCCAGCACAGCACCATGGCGCCTGTGTCCCGCCCCCCAAAAATAAAAAACAATCTCAGCTGCCAGCCAACAAGGGGTTGGGAGAGTGGGACACATGGCCAGGGCATCAAGAATGGCAGCAATCAATTTTAAATGTATTTATTTAGTTTTTGTTGACCGGGTAAGTGCACTAGACAAATCCTGCCTATTTTCAGGCACAACCCGGGGGAAGGGGATACAGATGAATGCCAACTGACCTTGAACCAGATTAAGCTGTTGGTGGTATTTTAAGTGAATGAGGGAAATTTGGCCAGGACACCGGGGAAATTCCCCTACTCTTTTCGAGAAGTGCCATGGGATCTTTAACATCCACCAGAACTACCACCAATCCAGGCAGATGGGACCTCGGTTTAAAGTCTCATCCGAAAGATGGATTGGCTGCGCAGAGCCCCAGTTAGCTTGCCTGACTGGGGTGGGTTGCTATCAGCTCCTGCTTTGACGTGCATGGCCCAAGCTGCATGTTTGTGTTGGATTTTCCAAGCCTGGAAGACATTGGGTATGTGGGGAACTGCTTTTCAGCAGGTGAAACCTATTTTCTAAGGCACAGCTCTTTGCAGGTAAATTTGCAACATGCCTGCCACTACATCTGTTTCCCATTAGCCATTCCCTCTTCATCCCACTCACTTGAAAAAAGTTCCAATTAAGATCATGCCAGGTTAAACAAACTAAAAAAAAAAGTTGAAATACAATTATAATTGCACTTTTTGGAATCCATCTGCCACACACACACACACACACACACACGCAAGCTTTATATAAGACTGCTAGGAGATAACTTGCTATCATTTGAGACAAAAGTATCTTGTGCTCTTTTTTTTTTTTTTTTTAAACAGTGTTTCCTACAATGTATAAAAAGAAGTGATTGTTGCCCTCTCTGTTCCAAAGAACAAGAAAGGAGTAGTTGCTGATTGCCTGGCTACAAAAGCACCATCAAAGCAGCCCACATCACACATAAATAAGTAATGCTTTCAAGGGGATCTTTGACCTGAACTTCTAGCTGTGTGTGTGTCTTTTTGTGGTGGTGTGGGGGTTAGGAGTGGGGTGCAAGCCACTCAACCACACCATGCTGAACCCAGAGTTCTCTGCCATCTTGTCCTGGGTCACT
The DNA here is from genome assembly GCA_016271365.2 of Neoceratodus forsteri. Classification (NCBI taxonomy): domain Eukaryota; kingdom Metazoa; phylum Chordata; order Ceratodontiformes; family Ceratodontidae; genus Neoceratodus; species Neoceratodus forsteri. Next base: position 950,883,447 of record CM028130.1, read on the forward strand.
GTATGATTTAACCACAGAGCTACTCAGTTTTGGATGAAGTGTACACTAAGTAAACTAATTAACCGCCACTTGAAATGGAGGGAAAACTTTGGGGCACAGGCCAATTATGCCTCATCTGACACACACACACACACACACACACACACACACACACACACACATGTATAATGTATCGTAATGTATTTTTGTCTGTAATTTAATTACCCTGCCTGTTTTTATGTAAGGCGCCCAGAACCTCCGGGATTGGGCGCCGTATAAATAAATGTAACATTATATTTACATTGCACGCACACACTCACATTAGCCACACTAATTTCCAATCTATTACGCATGAAACACACTTTTCTAACTGTTCCAACACCTTTACAGGGAGCTGTGTAGTGCACAGCAGAGGCAGTTCCTGGGCTTCACCTGAACGTTTCCGAAGGTTCCATACTTTACATACATGAAACATTACGCTTGAGTGTGAGCCTGAAGATGAATGGTAGGAGAAAATTGTTTTCATCTTTACATCATTTCCAATGAAGCTCTTCTGTTCCACCATACAGTATACAGTACTATGGCCTCAGGCCTTACCCAATACATACAGTACTCAAAGTAACATACTGTAAAAGTGTTAGGGCTTACTGTGTATGGAATTCAGTGGATTTGTAAAAGCTGTTGTAGGACAGCTCATAGGTCACAGAAAGTTGTTGTAGTATCGTTGACACTTCACAGCAATATTACAACTTTTCTCCTTTGAACCGCCCACATGACTCAGCGCAAAGTTCTGATGGCAGCGTGTTGAATGCGGCTGGACGGAGCTGCTCAGCAAAGCTGCATCTCGGCTATCTGAGAAGTAGTAAGTTACTTTAGGTAACTGAAGTTTTTTAAAAATAAAAATGCTGCAGTTTTATTTTAGCAAGCAGGTATGCATGCAGCAGAGCAGAGCTGGGGTTGTGGCAGGAGAAGAGCTGGTGGTCAAGCATGTGCTGAGCACTGTTTAAAAAAATAAAAATAATGTATTTCCCTAAGCCATATACTATGTAAAATAGTACATGGACAATCGGACAATCATACAATAACTAGGCTGTATTACCATCTCGGGGTTGAGATGGCATCGGGACCTATCGAGTTTCGCTCTCAAGGTTCCTATGATGTCACCTCAACCCTCAATGGAAACACAGCCTTGTTGTGTACGTTGCCCGATACACTGTTCTATACATTTTATAACTGGTTGTGTTAAATCACATTTTTGTTCTTTCTAAGCCATCCTCTCCAAGACAGACCAACAGACCACGCAAGTCTGCTCACAGGGATAGTTTGCCAGAAATTATTTAAAAATAAGACGTGGTGAGGTATTAAGTTAAGATTTATCAGTCTGCCCATACTGCTGCATATGCACACGCAACCACAATGACCCACCAAAATGCCTATGAACAGTTATCTACAACAATACACATTCTCTGTAAATAAAATTATTACAGCGCATGGACTCAACATTAAAACAAGCATCACTTATTTCTCCCTATTTATACGATATTCCAGTTCCACCACCAAGTGAATATTTGTTTTAAAGGAAAGCTGTCAAAATCTGTAGCGCCCCACCCCCCAAAGACCTACCCCAACGATTAAGTTTTTCGCAATGAAAAGCATTTGTTTTAGCTGCAGTAACTTACTTTATTTTTCAAAACTCTGGAAGTCAGGAACATAGCGGATGGTGCGCAGCTCCATTTACTGTGAAAGGGCGGCACCGCACCGCTCACTTCAATTTATTTGTATTGAAGCGAGCGGTGCAACACCACAGTTTCAGAGTAAATGGAGCCGGACACTGTCCACCATGTTTCCACATCGGAGTTTTCAAAAATAATACAGTAAGTTACTGCAGTAAAACAAATGCTTTTCATTGTGAAAAGCTTAATTGGGGTAAGCCTTGGGGGTAAGTACAGAGACTTCACAGCTTCTTTTAACAATTTGTTTTCCATGAAAACTAAGACTGCTCTCCAGCCTGCCCTGAAGCTCTCATGGCTGGTTGACAATAGTTTCAACAAAGTATCCACGTCAAGGAAGAGCTACTGAAATGTCACAGCCACCATGCACTGCTGCTGCCATCTCAGAAATGTCACGGTTGGCGTGGCTAAGGTGCAGGTTAAAAAAAGGCAGAAATACTGCAGAGTACAGAGATAACATAGAAAAGCAAATCTGACCACTGTACTCATATTTATTAATTTCAGTTGCCACTTAAAAGAGTGTTACAAAATGAAGATATGTTGTTGCTTTTAATGTAAAATTTATTTATTTATGACTTGGATAACCGGGTGAGTGCACTGAACCCAGGGACCATTTTCAGGCACAACCCGGGCCATAACACATGGCGCAGGATGACAGTGGAGTACAAGGTAACAGTAATACACATGAAACAGATTTGATACAAGCAACAATAGTAAGCACAATGTACAAGTCTAATGCATAGGTCCATTTGAGAACAGCAAATACAAGGTTTCAAAATCAGACATGAGGAGATTTGGCACAAAAACAAACAAATCGTAGGCACTGTGTACAGTGTGAAAGTTAATACACAGAATACTCAGTAAAAAAATATATATACAATATGTACAGGCAAGGAAGTCAAATATTACTGTGAAAAACACAATACAACAGTTGTAGGTAGGGAGTTGACTAGTGTGGGTAGGTGGGTAACCCCTGAGCTGGGGAGTTGACTAGTGTGGGTTGGTGTCAGATCCCAGGGAGTAGCGGCAGGATGAGTTTGCCTGGAACCAGACCAAGGCGGGACTTGAAACTGGAGTGTGTGTCAATGGAATGGAGTTCAGCCGGTAGTTTGTTTCACTGCAAAGCGGCAGCTGCAGACAAAGCTCTGCTACCCATGATGGTGGATACCCTAGGAACAGCTAGAGGGGGAGTACCATTAGAGCGGAGGTTGCAAAGGAGCGTTCTGGTTTTCAGAAGGACAGTTAGCAGGGATTCTGGAGCCATGCAGATGACATCGTCTACCATGCAGCAGAGGGCTAGGTCAAAGTGACCTTGTAGCGGTAGCCATCCAAGGGTATTATAGAGGGTACAGTGATGGGTGGAGAATGGTGCCAATAAAGCAAAGCGACAGGCACTGTTGTAGGCAGTGGAGAGTTTAGCCATGGCAGTAGCTGAGATCCTGGCATAAATAGGGGAGCAGCAGTCAAGAATAGGTAGAAGATTACCCTGGACAATGGCTAGTCTGGCTTCAGGGGCAAGGCATTGCCTGAATCTATAGGTGACACCTAACTTTTGCTGGAACCTTCTGACAAGGGCATTTGCATGCTCACTGAAAATGAGAGAGGGGTCAAGCAGTACTCCTAAGTATTTGTAGGTGTTGACATCCTCCAGGGCTGGTCCGTCTGGATGTGAGAACGCGCAAGGGGGCATGGTTTTTAGTTTAGGCAAGAAAGGGCTTAGATCCAAACAGCATGGATTTAGTTTTTTTGACGTTTACTAAGAGGAGGTTTTGTCAGAACCAGCTGTGGGCCGCAGCATAGTTGTGCGAGAGAACTGAGGAGATTGTGGTCGTGGATTTGTCACTGTGGAAGAGGACAAGGTCACTGGCATACAGGAGAGAGTGACAGTTGAGGTAGTCAAAGGAAAGTGCATTAACAAATAAGGAGAAAAGGAGGGGACCCAGGATTGAGCCTTAATGGTCCCCCACAGAGACAGGCAGGGTGAGGGAGCAGGTTTGACCAATACACACGAATTGTGAGCGATTGGTAAGGTAGTTAGTGAACCAGCTTGTGGCTTTCTGAGAACAACCAAGGAGGCTAAGCTTGGAGGTAAGGAGAGCATGGTTAACCACGTCAAAAGCCTTTGAGAGGTCAACGAAGACAGCCCTGGTGGCTTTACCATTATCCAAGTTAAGAGAGGATGTGGTCGGTCAGAAAGGCGAGGGCAGTGGCAGTGGAATGATTCTTGTGAAAGCCATGCCGTTGGTTGCATAGGAGGGTGTATTTGCCTATGTACTCAGTGAGCTGATTGTGGACTGCTCTCTTGAGTAGTTTACCGAGAAGAGGGAGGATGGATATCAGATGATAATTGTCAGAGGATTTGGGGTCACCAGATTTAAGAATGGGGATAGCCTTAGCTATATTCCATGGGTCAGGCATGGAGGAGGTGGAAAGGGCAAGGTTAAAGATGAAGGTGAGTGTCCTGGCAATCGCTGGAGAGATCAGCTTAAGGAAGACTGGGGACAGCCCATCAGATCCGGAGAAGCCATGGTTAGGTAGACTTTTGAGTAGCATCACTCCGTCGTGTATGGAGAGGGCTTTAAAATAGAATGGGGATATTTGCGCGCGAGTGGCAGAGCTGGAGGAGGATGGCAATGTATCAGGTATTAGGGCTGATCTTTGAGGTTGGGGCAGTTGGCAACTTATTTAGGTACATGGATAAGCTGGCGAACTTACAGGTGAAGACACTGGCCACATCGTGAGGGTCGGTCAGCAGCCCATCCTGGGAGTTGAGATGTGGTGCAGTGTAGCTGGGGTGGGGGTTTAGGAGGGAGCCGATTGAGTCCCAGAATTTTCTAGGGTCTCCAAGGTTGGCCTTTTGCAGATTGCGGAAGTGGGTCTGTTTCAAAAATTTGGCCTGTTTACATTTGTTCTTCATGCGCCTGTAAGCATCCCAGAGGGCAGGAAAGGGGGTTGCTCTGAAAGTGGACCAGGCATGACCTCTGGCCTTCATAAGGGTTAGGAGGTCTTTAGAGAACCAATGCAATCACCTGCCTCTGAGCAGTCTGGTGGTGACAGGGAAAAAGCAGTCCTGGAGTGTTAGTAAAGTCCAGGTAAATGTGGAAATTGCCATGGCTGCATTGGAAAGGGAAAAAAAGCATGTACCAGTCCAAGGACTGGGCCTCATCGAGGAGATTTGTGGATACTGGGCAGCTGAAGATTCTGAGAGATAGGTATTTGGGCGGGGGGCACTTTAGTTTAGAAGAGCAGAAGAGATAGGTCAGTGATTGATCGCTTATAGAGTCAGCCATGTTGCCAGCGTGTAATGCTCGGTCCTCCCTGTTTATGAGGAGCCAGTCTAGTAGAGTCTGGGTGGCAGAGTGTGGATTAAGTCTGGTGGGGAGAGTGATCACCTGCACCAGGTTGTGCTGCTTTAACAGGGATACTTAGTCAGGCTGGTGGCAGCTCAGCCAGTTTAGATTAAAGTCGCCAAGAAGGATAGATTCCCCTATGGGGAGTTAGAGAGCTCAGGCCTTGGAGGAGGCTGGTGAGTCCAATGGTTCCAGTCATGGGGGGGGAAGGGGTTGTAGCAGCAGTCAATATAGAGTTTCTTGCAGGATCCCAGGGTCAATTCAGACAGTAGCCATTCACTAGGTGAGGAAGGGTCAGAGTGTAGGACAATGCTAGCTGAGAGGGGTTCCCTTAGGGGCAGGGCCACACCGCCACCTTTTTTCCTGCCTGGCCTGTCGAGGCGTAGGTAGGAGTAGCCAGGTATTTTGAAGGTGTTTTTGGTGTGGTGTGGCTTTAGCCATGTTTCAGTGAGTCCCAGAATATGGGGTTTGTGTAGCTCAATCCAAGCCTCAAGGTCAGTGAATTTAGATGGAAGGCTGCAGACATTGATATGTGCGATTTTATGACCAGGGGCATTTGTCCAGATGCTGGAGGAGGGGGTGATATGGGAGTTTGTTGGGCCAGGGTTGCACTCAATGTCCCCAGCAAGGGAGAGTAGTGATAGTAGGAGAATGTATAGGCAGGAGGGAATAGTAGAAGACCAGGAGAGGTTAGCCAGGTAGTGGCCAAGGAGGCAACGTTCTCCTTTAGTGAGTAGGATGAGAGAGATGTACCCCAGGATGGACTTATCCCTAGTAGTGAGCGAAGAGGGTTGAGACAGGGGAGAGGGGGAGGAATGAGAGGAAGGAGAGGCGCTGTTGATCGCAGACCAGCACCGTAGCACAGAAGTCAGTCAATACCAGTGCAGTAGTAGTTAGGGAGATTGCCCATATTCTAGGCGGTGCCAGCTTCATCTTTCCAAGGAAGAGTGGGGGACAAGGGGAAGTAGTAGGAGAGAATTAGCGTGGTCAGCCTTATGAAGGGAGAGAGGAGGGAGTGGTGAGGCAAGGGGCTGTTAGAAATGTAGTTCTGTGGGGCACGACCACACTCTAGGTGTTCTGCAGCTTTTAATTCATGTAGGGCAAGATGGCCAATGGGAGGAGGTGCGCAGAAGGGGGAGTGGTTTAGGCATATTTAAGAACTTGTGGAGGAGGGGGTGGCGGGAAGGAAATCACACAAAGGAGAGAATGGGAAGATTAAGGGGTCTGGCTAGACTAAAACACAGAAACTAGCAAACAAACAGTATTTTATTCTTTTTTTTTCTACCAGAATGAGCAAATAAAGGATAGTAACAGTCCTTAAACAAAAAATCAGCAGTAGGAATCCCAGTTTAGCTGTAATTGGCATTATGTACACACACTAGTAGCGAGGGCCAGGCAGCACAGACTACAAAATTATAAATATTAAACTGCAATACACAATACATACAGTATATTTCTGCCACAAATAGGCAGTTAAAATACTCTGTTCCTGCACCTTTCCTTCAATAAGTCAATTTACAGGCAAACAAGGGCACATTACTATGATTCATTCTGCTCCACACCTGCCAAGCTCAAGCCCCTCATCACGGCTGCAGACTATCTTTGGTTCAACTCTTTAGGCAGCCAGCTAAGTGTCATCCTATCCCACTTTGTCACCCTAACCCACTTTATTACTTCGCTGCTCCTACGTGGTGTTTTCTCTATGATTCACAAAGCTGCTAGTTAAATCATATGGGGAAGTGAATGAAGAGGCAATGCAGGCATGGAAACAGTATCCTTCCTGACTGGTAACATAAACACTCATTTCTTTTCTTTGTGCCAGACCAGAGGTAAAATGACTTAAAACCATTAAACCTTTTCAGTAAGTGAACAAACAAAGTGACGTTACTGGATTATAGGAGGAGATTAAGTTACTTTTTTTGCTTGGGATGCCTACTTACATTTACAGTGACGGATGTGACAGATTGCTGGCTCAGCACATGGGAGGGCGGTCAAAAGGGATTTATTTAATTGCTGCAATTTACCACTAAAATAAGGTTAGCAGAGGTGTAAAAGATGGGGAAAGACAAGGGGACGACTGCTACTTGCGATATAGTGCATAGCATGAAGTAAGCCCATGGGGAGAGGAGACTCCAATAGTAAAAGAAAAGACCGGTCAATTTATTTGCAGCCTAGCTATTAGCTTAAGTGTACAGACGAGTGAGCCCCTCTGACTCACAGGTCACCAGCAGCTACAAGGACTGCAGGTGCCTAAGGCTGGCTAGTGGGGATGGGGGGGGCGTGAGTCTACAGAATGAGTGCTCCTCCATTGTATGATAAGCAGTGATTCTTCACTTCTGCCCCATCAGAATTACCCTACTGGAAGTATTTTCCAAGTGGTGAATGTAACCCTACTTAATATTTTTTTCCATTTCTGTGAATGTGTTTTGGAAATGAATGATTACAGGTAAGAAGGCAGATACTAGGTAGCTGGTATTTATTAACTGTGTGCACCTTCCCTCTTTTTTGGCTTCCATATGTCATTTGTAATTATAGAAAACTTGCAAATGTACAAGAAAGTACAGAGTATGTCAGACCGCTAAGTGAATCACCAACAAACAACGACTTAACAACATGCAGTACACAGACTGAAATAATATTGATTAGAATTGCATGAAAAGTGTTTATGTGACATTCGAACAATTCAACGTGAAAAGGGGGAGTGAAGTTGTTTGTAATTAACTCCAACATTGGAAACAAAAGAGCCCAGCATCTGCACAATCATACAGACACAGCTCCTTATAACTTAATTCACTTTTTAAAATTCTTTTTGGTAACCAGGTAAGGCCCACTAGGCACAAGTGTCCGTTTTCAGGAGCACTGGGGAGGTTGAGTGACTTGCCCAGAGTCATACAGTATGCAAGTGGAGGTTGTGGGAATCAAACCTAGGTTTGCTGGATATGCCAGGCTCATGTACAGCTCATTAATCTCTAGACTATGCTGCCAGTCCACTTTGCTATAACTGCCAATGTTCACCAATGACAGCATCTGAGTGTGTTGGAGAGGGAAAACACATAAAGCAAATATTTATTAAATCTATGACAAATAGTAAGGATCAAAGTGACTAAACACAACACTTTAACAATAAATCTGGACAGATTATTTACAGACACTGCATAGGAAAAACACACAGCATCACAGTGCAGCGTGCAGGTATGCCATGTCAAAGGATGCCATCACATGGATCAGGTTGCACAGTGAAACCACTTTGTTTTTTACCATTGTTAGCTACAGTAGATATAAAAATAATTTTTGTTCTTGTTAGGTTAATTTCACAATTGCTGCAAATGAGATGCAGAATTTCTGCAAGCGAGATACGAGATCAGGGCAAATTAAAAGTAAGAAATAACGGCTATATAGCTCAAGCAGCATACTGAGCTAAGAAGTGTGTGTGTGTGTGTGTGTGTGTGTGTGTGTGTGAGGAACCACAACTGGAAACTGCTGCACACGCACTTAAAATCCTGTTAGGCTGTGCCTTTAATCCCAGAGTGCATCTTACGTAGACCAGTGCTTCATCTTGGTACTGAGGCTGACCCTAGGTTCATACAGATTGCTTTGATTTTTTTTTTTTTTATTTAAAAGGCAGACTTCTTAAACTGCTACTGCACACTAGTTCAAGAGACAGATTCCTTACTGATTAAAGGCACTTTTACACGGCACTCCACTGCACTGCTATGTTTTTGCAGCACTTGCTCCGCCATTCTTGCTCCAGTGATAGGTGTGCTGTTACACACCACAGACAAAATCATTCCTGGAGACAGTCTCACGTAACCCTCCAGGAGCCCCATTTCTTGTCATTGTTGCAGTTACATTATGGTCAGTCAATAGCTCAGATAGCAGAATTGTGTTAGAGTCTAGCCACATATTCTATTTATAGTAAAGAGCTGGACTCTGATAAATAGGAAGTTTTAGAAACTGGGCAAAAATGTAATAAGATCACTCAGAAGAGGGCATGATACCACCAGTGTTATGCATATTCATGTATGGAAGAATATGAATAAGCACATGCCCAGTATCTCGCCCCACTTTCCGAGTGATTTTAACACATTTTAGCTCCGCTTCTAAAAACTGCCTACTTACCAAAGTTCAGCTTTTCTTACTATTGTAAAATATGTAGCTGAACTAGGGCACATCGTTAGCACGCAGCATTGAGACTGACCATAATGCAACAGTGACAAGCAGCAGGGATCCCGGAGGGTCACGAGACACTCGACGGAATCGATACGAGCGCTGCTGACCATGTACATGGCAGCATACACTACAGAAATGAAACGCAACACAATGACGAACCCTCAAAAACAGGGAACATCTGATCAGCAAGCACTCATTTTGGAAGCGCTGCTGTTTTGTTTCACACAGCTGAAGTGGTAACGCTGCAGTTGCTCTGCACCGTTAAATGCATTTGAACGCATGTCGTGTAAAAGGGACTTGAGTGAGCTGGTCATATTACCTCGTAAACGTATTTTTGCTTGGGATGGACACTTAATTTTAGAGTGAGCTGCAGGCAGCACGGAAGTGACAGACTGCTGGCTGGGCGCACAGCAAGGGGTGTCAGATTTATTTAATTGTGGCAATTTAGCAGCAAAACAATGTTAAAACTGCAGAGGTGTAAAAAAGGGGGGTAGACAAGTGGATGACTGCTGCCAGAGATACAGTAGGTAGGATGGAGTGTGCCATGGGAATAGGAGATCCAAGAGTAAAAATCTTTTTAATTTCAGTCTATTACATGCACTGTGCAGCTGAAGAGACTCCCTTTGAAGCACCCCCAGCTGTGAGGACTGTGGGTGCCCGAGACCAGCTCTGGGGAGGGGGGGGTTGGTGAGTCTAGGCAATAGGGAGAGCGCTCCTTCACTGTGTGATAAGCAGAGATTAGTTGTTCACTTCTGCCCCATCAGAATTACCCTACTGCAAGTATTTTTCAAGTGGTGAATGTAGTACCGCAGTAAAAGAGCTACTAGAAATACTGAAGTTGGGGTGATTTGCTGATCTTTATAGCACCACTTATGTGGAGCATCAGCACTTTAGTTGGTGTCTTGTCATGTTTGTTAAATGAATTGGGAAAACCACTATGAATTTTTTGCTCGGTTAAAGAATGTTACCTTTTTATATGTTGGTGAAATGTGGCATTTTTCTTATTTAAAAACCACTAACCTGATATCCATTGTGTACTGTTTCTTTAAAACAGAGTCTAGACAGCACTGCACTGCGATGCTCACCATCTCCTGATAAGGAGTTAGAGACAAGAGTCTTGTTTAAATCCCAATACAGTCCAGATAGACAGAGAGTTTGGGTGATCATCAGCTCACTGCTCCCATTCAAGCTGGCAGCATGACTCCAGCTACGGCTACACCAACCAATAACTTCCTGTTTCCCTACAGTGAATGCAGGTGAACAGCTCCTTTCACTAAGCTGGGCACCCTGGATTTTGGGGTGCCCAGAAAATGTGTTTCTGGAATTATTCATAAAAATAGACACCAGACTCTAGATAAATGGGTCCTGTTTAGCATTTAGGTGTTTGTTTTTTTTAAATAATTTTTATGTATTTTCCATGTGTTTTGTTGGGTTGAAAAAACAAAACAAAATTGCACCCGTCACAAACTGAAAATTTTCAGTTTGTATCAGAGGGTTATCCAAAAAGCCTACTAACCATGCTCAGATTTAAAAAAAAAAAAAAAATCTTTATAACTCTGGGACTTTTTTTTTGTACACAAAACCTTTGAAAGGCACTACCTCACACGACTGCTTCTTCTCTGAAAGTTTTGTGAAAAAATTCCATGCCACCTAGGCTGCAGACGAGAAAAAAAAAAAAATGTTAAGTATAGGAAAGCAACTCTTTTACAAAATAATTGGTATCCAAAGTTTGGAAACCACACAAGGTGCCATCATGAAACTTTCCATGCCTTGCAACTATTCCACTGAACAATGCCAGCGTTATTTAGGTGCAAAGTGAGGGGTTTAAAACTGAACACCGCACCCAACCCCAACTACAGGGGTGCGGTACACACCCCTATAACACTGTATAAGATTTGGATTTAATCTTGCATTTTTATTTTCCAGGGCATTCTTTTAAATGAGCATATACATTCAATGGATCTTTTTTTATAACTCAAATACAGATCCCTGGGAAATGTACTAAATGCACAGCTGGAGTGTGTTACCCAATTGTAAACTTTTTCCCCCCTTAGAAATGAGACACCAAAACCAAGTTGTTGTTTTTTTTGCCCTCTAGTGTTTATAGAGGACGAGCACTAGGGCAAAAAATAGATGCATTTAATATGTTTGGCTTCTAAATATAATACAATTAATGTGTGGTATGTCTTTCAGTGATATTTGTTCTTATGTTTAAGAAAAACATTCTATCTGTAAAGTTTATATGTACGAAGGTAATGATTTCCCTTTGGGTAACAGGTGTTTGGTTCTGGAAAGTAGTTCCATCCAAGGGGTTTACATTATGTTATCGTGTATTGTAGCTTATATGTTTCCCCCCACTCACTTCCTAGGGGTTTCATGGTAATTTGGCAGGAACAGACCAATGAGGTTACAGGAGATCAATGTTTCTCCCAACCATTTTACAACTTACTTATTTGAGAAGAACTATCTAGGAAATACATATCAAATAAGTGAATCTGCATAAAACAAAGTTTTAAACTTACCACCAGTACAAGACGAACAACAGTAAGAGAAAAGTAACCACACCCTGAAGGATCCGCCAATCCCTGCACAACACGGCCAGCCCTGGCAACAGCAGCTCCCCAGCAACTGAGAAGAGTCCACCAAACATGGTAATCATCAAGCGGTGAGAAGGATCACACAGTTCCAGCCCTGCAGTGAGGGAGATAAGACACAGATCACTTGGTGAGGGGAAAGGGGAGGACGAAGAGTGAGAAGCAAATCTTGAACCACACTTTAGAATGCAGTGAGTGGGCACATTAGCTGAAACTTGGAAGCAAAGTGGGCAAAAAAAAAAATTAAATAAAAACTAAACGTAGTCTTCAACACAGCTCAATCCTAAAATAAACTGCCATTTTTCCCAATACCAGAATTTCTTCCCATAAACCCTATCCTCATTCCTTTTGATACCCTGGACACTACACCACATCACCCAGCAAAAATCTACAGTTTTGTCTCTTGTGAACAGTATTCCAAGATACTAGGTTCAATTCCCAGTTCAGACCAATTGTTTCAAATACTTAGCAGTGGCTAACAATTTCTATCCATTCTCTCTAATGAATGTCCCATTAACACCAGTCATTAAATGAGAACTACATACATAGAAACATAGACTTTGATGGCAGATAAGGACCGCTTGGCCCATCTAGTCTGCCCATTTCCCTACCTACAGGACAGGCCGCAGATCCTAGTCAACCAACAGCCTATTTCTTCCAACCCCCCACAAGAATTGCCTTATGTCTGTCCCATGCATTCTTGAATTCTCCCAGTTTTAGACCCCACAACCTCCTCAGAAAGGCTGTTCCATGCATCCACTACCCTCTCTGTGAAATAATACTTCCTCACATTGCCCCTAAACTGCCCCCCCATCTTTAAATTGTGTTCCCCTTGTTCTTGCACGTCTCTTTTTCTGAAAGATGCTACCCTCTTGGACTTTGTTGATTCCACTGAGGTACTTAAAGTTTCTATCATGTCCCCTCTCCTTCTTTCCTCAAGGGTATACATATTAAGCTCCTTTAGTCTCTCCTCATAGGGCTTCTCTTGCAGACCCTGCACCATTTTAGTTGCCCTCCTCTGGACTGCCTCTATCCTGTCTATGTCTTTATGGAGATGGGGTCTCCAGAACTGGACACAGTACTCAGATGGGGTCTCACCAACTGTCTGTACAGAGGGATAACAACTTCCTGTTTTCTGCTGCTGATGCCTCCCTATACATCCCAGTATACCCCAGCCTTCCCTACTGCCTTCTCACATTGCTTACTAACCTTAAGGTCATCTGATATGATTACCCCAGGTCCCTTTCCTTTTTGTTGTTGTTACTACCCCCATTGTGTATTCTTCCCTGGGTTCTTGTTTCCCAGGTGCATTATTTGCACTTCTTTGCATTGAATCCAGCTGCCATACTTCTGACCATTCCTCCAGCCTTGCCAAGTCCCTTCTCATCCTTTCCACGCTCCCTGTGTATCAACCCTGTTGCAGATCTTTGTGTCATCTGCAAAGAGGCATACTTTCCTTCCAGTCCCTCTGCAATGTCACTTATGAAGACATTAAAAGGTGGACCCAATACTGAACCCTCACGGTACCCCACTAGTAACCCTCTTTCTTCAGAGTGGACTCCATTTACAATTACCTTCTGTGTCCTGTTGTCCAGCCAATGTTTTACCTAGGCTACCACCCTGGGACCCACCCCAGGCTGGTTAATTTGACTACTAATCTTTGTGTGGGACTGTGTCAAATGCCTTGCTTAAAGTCTAGGTGGGCCATGTCCACAGCCCTCCCTGGTCTACTACTTTGGTCACCCAGTCAAAGAAATCTATTAGATTAAGTCTGACATGACCTTCCCACTGCAAATCCATGCTGCCTTGGGTCCTGTGCCCCACTGGCCTCTAGGTGCTCAACTATTCTTTCCTTCAGAAGTTACTCCATCACTTTCCCTACCACAGAGGTCAAACTGACAGGTCTGTAGTTTCCTGACTCTGTCTTGGTCCCACTTTTGTGAAGGGGAATCACATCTGCCTTCCTCCAGTCCTCTGGAACCACACCATCCTCCCATGATTTATTAAAAAGAGTAGCCAGTGGTTTCACTAGTTCCCCCCTTAATTCTTTTAGAATTCTGGGGTGAATTCCATCAGGCCCCATTGCTTTGTCCACCTTCAGTTTTAGGAGTTCTTGCAGAACCCTTTCTTCTGTGAAAGGTCTGGGATCGACCCCCTATCAAGAGTGCTTCTGTTAATTGGATTAGGCACTTCCCTCCTCTTTGTGAATACTGAGCAGAAATATTCGCTCAGTATCCCCTCACACTGTCCCCTCCTCTGCCCACCCACCGCTCATTCTATTCAGCCCACTATCCCTCCCTTTGCCCTTCTACGCTCGCTAAAGTACCTATAAAAGGTTTTATCCCTCTTCTTAACCGAGTTGGCTATCTTTTCCTCAGTTTGGGCCTTTGCTATTCTGACTTCTCTCCCTGCTTCCTTCTACCAACTTGTACAGCTCTCTGTCCTGCTCCTTCTGTTTCCTTATACTTCCGGAATGCTATCTTTTTCTTCCTGACTTTCACAGCCACCTACAAACTTGCAACTGCTGAACCTGTAAGTAACTTTTCCCAGTAGATGCAATTTTAAATATGAGCTATAATTCTGTTATTGTTAGTGACCTTCTAGTAAATACAGAGTTTCCAATTTACACACTGGTGGTAACTGCCCTTTTAGAACTGTATGATGTAGTTTTATGTCCTTGCTGAGCTCTTCCATTGTTGTCACAATGCACCCATTTTCTACTACAGAACTCTGTGGCTGAGAGGGACATAAGTTACATCACATGAGTCTCTGCGTGGGGGTGGTGTACAGACCACCAACACAGGGGGAGGAGTAAAAAAAAAAAACAGATTTTGGGGAGAGGCCGATGGCAGAATGGCAAGCAAAGGGGCAGTATTAATTCTAAGGCACTCTGGAGACTTATTCATTCATTACAAATCAGGTTTACAACCTTTGAGTCAGACTCATTTACAAAGGCACCTCGTCGCATGGGGGGGCAGACATCAAGACAGTTATTACAGTGCAGATTAAAACAGAGGATAACATTACAGTTGCAGTAAAAGGAACATTTAACATAGATACACTTAGGTTACATAATGTAGTAGTTTGTATGTTACTTAGGTTACATAATGTTACAAAATTGTGAGTTACACTCATAGATATAGTAGGTCCTCAGAGAAGACAGCGGGTTACATCATCCCTGTTTGGACCTAGTAAGGAAGGAGTGGGTCTGAGGGAGGGAGAGGCTGTCCAGTGGATGTTGTCAAGCCAGAGGGCAAGGCGGGCAGGTACCACAGGTTACAACAGGGGGTTAGTTGCACCTACAACAGTGGATATTAAAGATCTGGTTCTGAAGGGCTGTTTTGAAGGAGCCAATTTTTGGCAAGTTGGAGATGCAACTAGGGAGGGAGTTGAACCAGGTGGGGGCTCGGTAGAGGAAGGATCTCTGAGCAAGAGAGGTCTTGGTTTTGGGCACCTTGAAAGTGGCCTTAACAGAGCTATGGGTGGTGACAGACGATGGTGACTGCTGTAGGGAGGTGGAGACCCCTGGGGGAAGAAGAGTCCTAGCAGTGATTTCTTAGCGAGAAGGCAGGTCTGGTAGAGCAGTTGCTCCTCTAAGTTGAGCAGATTGGTGGTAGTATAGAGAAGGCAGGTGCGAGTTCGGCTAGGGGCACCGGTCAGGAGCCTACAGGCCTTACTGATGGAGAGCTGGATTTTGGAGAGGGCAGTGTTGTCAGCTGCAGCGTAGATGAGCAAGCCATAGTCCACGAGGGACAAGATGGAGGAGGTGATGGCCAGCCTGAGGGCAACCTGAGGCAGGTAGTCCCTGTGCCGGTGTAGTAGGCCAATCCGAAAGTTAATGGTAGCTGACAGGGCATTAATGTGGGTGTGGAAGGAGAGGGCAGTATTGAACGTAATGCCTAGGTACTTGTATGTGATCACTTGCTCTAGTGGGAGCAGAGTGCTGGGGATAATCAAGAGGGGATATTTTTAGCTTTATTTTGGTGGTTGGAGAGGAGTATTGATTTGGCTTTCTTTAGGTTAATAACCAGTCTGCGGTCGCTGAACCACCTTTCGGCTTGGTTGTAAGCTTGCCGGAGGGATAATTGGAGGGAGGTGGGATTGGGATGTGAGGACTGCATCATCTGCGTAGAGGAGTATTTTACCAGTACGTGAGCTGGGGAGGGTGTTGAGGTACAGACTAAAAAGTATTGGACCCAGGATGGAGCCCTGAGGGACCCCAGAGCGAATGGGAAGAGTGCTGGAGAGGGAGCCACTGATCTTGACATGCTGGGATCTAGCAGAGAGGTAGCTAGAGAACCAGGAAATGGGACCGCCAGAGAAACCAAGTTGGTGGAGAGAGTCGAGTAGAAGGGGATGACAGACAGTGTCAAAGGCCTTGGAGAGGTCAATGAACACTGCTCCTGCAAGATTGCCAGATTCGAGAGAAGCATGCAGGTGTTGGGAGAATTCCAGGAGAGCCGTGGTTGTACTGTGTTCTGGGCTGAAACCGTGCTGCTCTGGGCACATAATGTCATACCTGGTTAGGTATACAGAGAGCTGGATCAACGCTACTTTCTCAAGGGCTTTAGAGAGTGGAAGGAGGATGAAGATCGGCCGGTAATTGTTGGGAGTGGACCGGTCCCCACTCTTATGTATGGGTGTGATTTCAGCAGTTTTCCAAGCACTTGAGAACTGACCCAGGCATAGAGACCAGTTTAGAAGGTCAGTCAGGGGGACTAGGACTTTGTCCAAGACCATACGGAGGATCCTGGAGTTGAGGGGGGTCACTGCTGGGGTTATTGCTGCCTAAGGCTTTTAGCAGGTATGGCCTGGCTTCTTGGGGGAGATAGTGTGCACAGGTAGAATGGTGGGCGATGCAGGACCAGAGGGGGAAAGAGGTGGGGATTGGGTCAAAGAAGCTGCTGGGGAGGACAGAGCTTAGGTCAGAGAAGGCAGTGTTACGGCAATCAGCTGTAAGGAGTGGATCTGTGGTGGGGTGCCATTGATGGAGAAGCTGAGATGGTGGGGGGGGAGCGGGACTTCCCATTTAGCTCTTTCATATTATCCCAGAAGGTCCAGGCTGAACCCCAAGTGGAAGCAAGGGTGGTCTGGTAGTGCTCTGCCTTGGCCCGCCTAATGGCCCAAGTGCACCTATTGCGTTCTGCATTGTAGGCCTGTCTATCAGATGCCTTTCCAGATTCTACAGCAATGTGCCAGAGATTATCTCTGTTTTTGAGTCTCTGGAGGAGGTGGGGTGATCCATGGGGCACTGCATTTTTTGGAGCGAATCCTGGTGAGGGGGGTGAAAAGGTCACAAACCTTACAGAAGGCATTTGTGAAGTGGTCAAGAGCTGAGTCAATGTCAGGGGCACGCTGGATAGGGGACCAGCCTAGCTGGGCTAGGTACTGTTTTAATTTTCTGAGGCCGCCGGGGCATAAATGGTGGTGTAGAGTGGCCTGGGATACTGGCTTCAGAGTGGAGGATGACCAGCGACAGAGGACTGGGGAATGATCGCTAAGAGAGTCGAGGAGGACAGTAACATCCCAGATTTTGTAGGGGCAGTTAGATATAACAACATCTAGGAGAGTGCTGGTGCTGGAGAACTCAGCCCAGCAGCAGAGACTGAATTCGGGGATTGCCAGAGCCTGTAAGAGGCCCTGAAGCAGCCCACTCCCTTCAGAACTCAGCCCAGCAGCAGAGAATGAATTCGGGGATTGCCAGAGCCTGTAAGAGGCCCTGAAGCAGCCCACTCCCTTCAGAACTCAGCCCAGCAGCAGAGACTGAATTCGGGGATTGCCAGAGCCTGTAGAGCCCTGAAGCAGCCCCTCCCTTCAGAACTCAGCCCAGCAGCAGAGACTGATTCAGGGATTGCCAGAGCCTGTAAGAGGCCCTCAGCTTCCACTCCCTTCAGAACTCAGCCCAGCAGCAGAGACTGAATTCGGGGATTGCCAGAGCCTGTAAGAGGCCCTGAAGCAGCCCACTCCCTTCAGAACTCAGCCCAGCAGCAGAGACTGAATTCGGGGATTGCCAGAGCCTGTAAGAGGTAAAGTGTCCTGCACTACAGCCTGACTGTTGGAGAAAGTGAATCGCCTGGAGTCTGTTTTTCTGTCCCCACACAGTGACTGATTGACTGTGCTTCTGGAGATCTGGACTGCTCTGCACAGGGATTTGGGGGCTATTTCTGTGTTACTTTAAGGGCTAGTTTACTGCTCATCTAGTACTGTTTTTCTGTGATTTAGTAGCTGTTTAAATGCTGTTGTTAGAGTGCTTACCTGTGGGAGAATTGCATAGAATGTGTAGCGTGGGTGTCCGCCATCTTGCGCATGCGCAGTAGCCTCCTGTATCGGGATACAGTCCCAATAGTTGGCGCATGCGCAGTAGGGTCCTGTTCTAGCCCGCTGCATACTAATGAGATTCCTTTGTTTGCCCTCCCTATATAGGCCCTGAAGCAGCCCACTCCCTTCAGAACTCAGCCCAGCAGCAGAGACTGAATTCGGGGATTGCCAGAGCCTGTAAGAGGTAAAGTGTCCTGCACTACAGCCTGACTGTTGCGAGGCACTTCCCGCCCACCCCAACCACCCCGCCACCCCGCCACCCAGGGTCGGCACTTCATTTATTGCTGCTGGCAGGTCACATGTCACATCACTGGACCTACCTCCTTTACAGTGTCCACTTTCCCATTTGCAGCTTATAGACACCTACCACTGAGGTCGCTGCACTCTCCACTCTAGCTCCTCTTTCAACTCTCTACCCCTCCTAGCCACTGCTTGAAAGCTGACCCACTAGAGGTCACTGCAGTTCCCTTTGAATCATTCTATCACCTACTCTCCTCACTCCTCCCATCAGCCTACCACTAAGCACCTACCAGCATCAATCCTGGTACCCTTTTGTCCAAAGTCTACTGACTAACCACTAAGCCGATGAACCAGGCCAACATCCACCTCTACTTTCAAACTCTTAACCCTTCCTCCCTCCATCTCTGAATTAAAAAAAAACATTCTACACTCTGTCCCTGAGCTGTGCTCAAACCCAGTACCCTTGTAGTCAGAGTCAGCAGCTCTGCCTCTGGACCACATTGCCTACCTATTTTATTCCTACTTTAAGCCTTTTAGTCTCACCCCCCCACCTGCCAAAATATAAGTTTACCACTTCTCTCTTGCTGCCTTTGCAGGCTTTGAACCCTGCACCCTCACTTTCAAAGTCAGCAGTCCCACCACTCAGCTAGCACACCTGTCTATTATTACTGCAGGATTTCAAAACTCTAAAAACGCTCTAACCCTCAGACACTGCTAAAGTGTTATCTGAGTGCTTCAGCGGACCTTGAACCCAACTCCTTGCTGCTACAGCCACTGGCTGGGCTCCTTCCTGCTACCCTGGTCAAGACTTGAACCTACTATCCTGTGCATTTCAGGCACCAACCCTGCCACAACACCACAGCAGCAACTAGGCTTAGAAGTGACCTTTCACTACTATCTCCCCTCTATCATCCTAGTACCCCATTCGTTCTTCACTTCAGCTCCCCCACCCTTACCAATTATGCACGTGCACCCCCTGCTCGCCAGCCTCTCTCTTCTCCTCCTCCTCTTCCTCCTCCTTCTTTTGCCTTCCACCAACCCTGTTGTCCCTATTAACCCTCAGCCTCACTATCCCAGTGTTCCTACCTACCCTCCTGTCTTCCCCTCCTCCTCTACCACTGCTCCTCCCCCTCCCTCCTCCTCCACACACCCCATATGCTCCTCTCCACCTCACCCCCCATCCAGACATTACCTTTCCTCCCCCAGCTCCCTTAGCTCTCTGATCACACGCCTTCTCTGCCTGTGCTGCACTACCCACCCCTGTTCTACTAAACCCCTTCCTCATCCTATCACTCCCGGCGTAAACTCTCCATCTGGCACCCTCTGACCAGAGCACTTCTCCTCCTTCTACTCCTAACAGGGAACATACATCCCAACCCAGGCCCTGCCCCCTCCCACCCAGCCCACTGGTCTTCAAGTAGCCTCCATGAACATATGCAGCCTGCTGAAGAAATTTGACACCCTACAGTGCTGGGCCTTGGCTCATCAACCAGACATCATAGCCCTGGTTGAAACATGGCTGTCCAAATCCACCCTGACTCATTTGTTTCCTCCCAGGCTATACCTTATACCGGAGGACTGAGAAGGCAGCGAGGGGTGGCTGTGCACCCACACTAGGGACACAATACTTGGACACGCACTCCCACCCTGCCCTTGTAAATGGGGCCCAGGCTCTACCTCAAACTCACCCGGACCCTCTAGGAGCCTGTCTATCTCTCTACAGCTTCGTTCCTCCAAAGAACCAGCACCCGGCCCTGGTATCTTTAACGGACTACCTGGCAACCCTCCACCATAAGGGGAGCAAATCCTAGTTGGGGACCTTAATGTAAATTGGCTCAAGCTCCTCCTCATCTGTGATCAGACACTCATTTGCCCCCAAGACCTGCCGCAACTCGTCCTCAGCCCACAAGAATAAACCCTAAGAGAGGTACCAGCACCCTTCTGGATGTTATTATAACTAACCGACCCATAAAATCCAAAACATCCAGGTCCTCCCAGACTCCTAAGTGACCACTCTCCTATCCTATTTCATTGGGCAGTCATCCAATCCCAAAGCCCAGACCACCCTCCGAGGCACCTCCGCCCTGGTGGGCTGAAAAACTAAAGTATTCCTCACCCAGATAAACTGGTCCCCATCCATCATGCTACTGACATTGACACTGCCCTCGCCTTCTTCCTCACACCTTCAACATGGCCTGTGATCTCTTTGCCCCTCACAAAATCCGGTCCAAAAACAGAATGCACCCTGGGCTAGCCGGCCCTTCTACAATTACTAAGGAATCGGGATAACCTCTGGCACCTTGCCACTGAAATGGGTCTCTGTCTGACAGGCAGGCTTACAATGCAGCCCGGAATAAGTGCTCATGGGCCATCAGGAAAGCCAAGGCCGACCATTACCAGGCCTCCCTTACCTCCTCCTGGGGCTTGGCCCGGACTTTCTGGGATAATATTAAGCAACTTAACGGAAAAGCTCGCTCCCCTGTCCCATCCCAGCTCACTAGAAATGGCACTACCACCACCGAGCCTGCCACCATAGCTAACTGGTTCAACACCGCTTTCACTGACCTTAGCTCAGTCCTCCCTAGTAATTTCTTTGATCCTCCCCCCAACCAACCTCCCCCTATCCTCCAGTGCCCCAGCTTCCACCTGCAAGACTACCGGAAGCCAGACCCATCCTAGTCAAAGCTTTGAATGGCAACAGTCCGGCAGTGACTCACTGGACCCCAGTATCCTCAGGCTGGTGCTAGATGAAGTCCTTGCCCCACTCACCAGCCTAATTAACCAGTCACTCTGCCTGGGACAATTTCCCACAGCATGGAAAACAGCCATTATCACAAAATTCATAAAGGCGACGGGTCATCGGCCAACAACTACCGGCCAATCTCCATCCTCCCCATCTCTAAAGCCCTGAGAAAGTGGTAGCCATTCAAATCACTGATTATCTGGCTAAGCATAACATTCTATGCCCAGAGCAACATGGCTTCCATGCTGGTCACAGTACCAGCACTGCCCTAATTAATTCTCCAACTTCCTACACTCCTCCTTGGATACCAGCTCCTAGCTGGTGCAGTGTTCTAGACCTCTCAAAGGCCTTGACACCGTCTCCCATCCACTTCTGCTGAATGCACTCTGCCACATGGTCTCTCGGCTGGCCCCTTAGCATGGTGCACAAGCTATCTTGATTGTCCGATGGCAGTGTGTAAAATCAATAGCACACTCTCCGATACCCATCCCATTCACTCTGGGGTCCCCAAGGCTCCATCCTGGGCCCCTTCTCTTCTTGCTCTATCTGAACACCCTGCCCAGTGCATGCCCTGGCAAAAATTCTACTGTATGCAGATGCGCTGTCCTTTTTCCACCCACACGCAATCCCGTCTCCCTCCAGGACACCCTACAGCAGTCTTTCAACAGTGCGAAGCCTGGTTTAAGGAGCACAGACTCGTCATCAATCTTAAAAGACCAAAGCTATGCTCTTTCCCACCCCAAAACAAAGCTAGCAACCACTCACCTATATCCTTCCAAGTACCAATCAGCCACTGGAACAAGTCTGCTCCTACAAATACCTTTGGGGTTACCTTCGACTCAGCCCTCACATTTCACAACCACATCGATGCCTAACATCCACCACTAACATACGACTGGGCATTCTCTTCCGCCATAGAACCTGCCTTCCCCCAAATGCTCTCCGGCTCGCTGTTACATCATCCGTTCTGTCCCTTGTAGACTATGGCCTACCAGTGTATGGTGCTGCCGACACCACTGCACTCAAAAAAATTCACTTAACCCTGAACAAAGCCTGCAGATTGATTACTGGTGCCCCCAGGCTCACTCACACCTGTCAGCTGTATGTTGAGGCCAAATTGTTTACCCTGGATGAACGGCTCCAATACCAAACCTGTCTCCTCACAAAAAAAACCCTACTCGGGCTCCCCCCCCCGTGGTAACGGCATCCATCCATCCACCAGAGCCCTCCCACTATTGCAACATGGTCTTCCAACAAGACCACTCTAATGGTCCCCAGATCAAGAACCAGCCGTGGCCAGAGGTCCTTCTGCTATAGATCCCCAACCTGGTTTAACTCTCTCCCTGCCCCCATCTCCAATGCCACCACCATCTCTAAGTTCAAAACCACCCTTCGAAACCACATCATCAACACTCATAACTGCTCCTGTCTCTGAAAGTAGCCTCCACCTCTACTTCTCTTGACAACACCCTCCGGGCGGCTCTCCACCTAGCCATCCCCACCACCACTTCCCTGTACACCGTGCCTATGTTTAACCTGGCCAGTACCAGCTGTTTCAGTGTTTACCTACTAGATTGCTCACTATTGATACCAACTTGTGTAACACCTGTTCTCAACTTACATGTACCCTGTAACCCAAATGTATTTGTCTGACCACAGTGTGACGTGGCGCCTCTGTTGAACGCCTATTGTTTTGCAAACCTACGCTATGTAACCAAAAACACAATGTATGTCTTTATGTGACAAAGTACCTTTGGAAACAAGCCTCTGGCTCAAAGGTTGTAAACTGATTTTACAAATAAATAAATAAATAAAAGTACAGTGGTTGAATCTGGTGGGCTGAGTGACTAACTGGGACATATCCAGGGCAGCAGAGGAGTCCCTTATATGGGAGGCAGTAGAGGCAAGCTAGTTAACACTGAGATCACCTAGGATGACTTGCTCCACTTTGTGAGGGAGAGATGTGAGGTAGTCAATGAGGGACTGGACCGCTTTGTTTTGATTCCTCAGGGGTACGTAGGAGACCATGAGGAAGAGAGGGCCTCGGGCAGGGTCAGGTGTGATTTTTCGGAGGCTTGGGCTCCATAATCAAGTTTAGGAGCTGGTAGTGCCTTACCTATAAGGGAGTCCCATACGAGTAGTGCGCAACCACCACCGCGTTTGCCTACTCTGTCTTCCCTGTAGATGGTATATCCAGGGAGGGTGATAGCATAGTCAGGGGTGGATTTGGACAGCCATGTCTCTACCAGTGCAATTATGTCAGGTTGATGTTGAACAACCCAGCACCGAGGGCAGCAGATTTCTTTAGGAGACTGCAAATGATTAAGGATGCAAAGTGGTGGCCAGTTGCAGTACAGGGTTTAGAAGGGCTGGAAGCCATAGGTCCTGGGTTTGGGTGTACATTACCAGATAAAAATAATAGCAGTGTAATTAATCTGGTTAGTGGCTGGTGGCGATGGAGACCCTTGGGTCAACACCCAGCTGAGGACTTTACAGTCAGGGTGCATGGGACAGATAAAGTGCGAAGGGTGGGAATGGCAGGGGAGAGCTGGGTCCAGGTCAGGCCTTGGAAGGCGGAGGGAGTGGGGGTGTTAGCAGGGTGGGGGTGTTGGGGGGTCACAGGTGTGTCAAGGGTGGGGGAGGGCCGAGTCACTGTGGGGTAGTCTGGGGATGAGGTGCCTAGTGTGGAGGAAAGGTGCTCCATTCGGTGTGAGGTCTGTACTAAGAGGGTGAAAGAGAGCTGACTTTGTAATGGAGTGTAGGTACCCATAGCAGCTGAGCAGTAAAGGAAGAGTGACCAGGAGTAGTAGAGAATAAGGAGATGTAGAGCAGCTTTGGCACGGTTGGGGGGGAACCCCCTCTAGTGGGCGAAAAGTATAAGCTACAAATGGGAAAAATCAGTATCAATCAGTAGAAGAGGAAGGGGGCAAAGACTGATGAATAGTGATAGATTGAGCACACAGTAAGTGAAATGAGACAGGAACTGTATTGTGTTGGATTGGGTAAGTGTGCTTATAACTGGGCCCTCTAGTGGCTAAAAGATATAATCTGCTAACGGGGGCAGGGAGGTTCTGAAGCACATTTTTGGGAGAGGCACTGCAGCAGCCTCAATGGGACACAGAGGTCAAGGGTGCAGCCCACAGACTTACAGCTCTAAGAGAGGGGGCACAGGGCTCAGGGCAGATAGCAAAATCACACTACCCTAAAACCTCTCTCAAAACTTAAATCAACTCTTAAGAAATCTCTACATCAGACTAAACATTATTAAAAGTGAGAAATCAAGAACATGTCAAGCAGAGGTAAGTCCTAGCATTAATTTCTTGGCAGCAGTTCCTAGAAGACTTCTGGATTGCTGCACATAGTGTGAGAAACACTGGCAAACGGGCAAGTGAGCTTCCTCCAGGGGTAGATGCCAAAATTCAGAGTTCCAACCCTTACCTTGCTTGGAGAGTGAGCGTCTGTCAGCTTCTCCTTAGTCTGCTTACCAAACTGCAGAATGCAGTTTGTTTGAGAGGAAGCAGCCCGGAAGGGCTCAGCTGTTGCACTAGCTGGATCGGTGCCTTACCCTCTTGAGCGGATATTGATGCAGTGCATATGTAAAAGAATCCAGTCGTTAAAAAATGCCAGCCCTTGTAAAATTAGCCCCACCGAGTCCCTTGGACTTCCCGGGTTTCTGGGGCTGCCCCGTGCTCATTAAAGTTGTGATGTGATGCTAGGCAGAGCGCAGGGACGAGCACCATTATAGTCTATGGCTGGCAGCATTTTGATGTTTTTTTTTTATATGGTCAGTTGGTGATGAAACGTGGGCACCGGCCAACTAGCAAGGCTCCCTTTAGTCAACTGGTGCCCACGTTTCAGTACCAACTGACCATTACAATATACAAAAAAACACTGAATAGCTGCCGCCCATAGACTATAATGGTGCTCATCCCCGCACTCTCCCTAGCATTACATCACAACTTTGGTGAGCGCAGGGGCAGAATGTGGGCGGCCCCAGAAACTAGTCTAAGGGACTCAGTGGGGCTAATTTTATGAGGGCTGACATTTTTTAATGACTAGATTCTTTTACAATAGCACTGCATCAATATAAGCTCAAGAGGGTAAGACACTGATCCAGCTGGTGCAAAACCCATTTACTTTAACTTGGTGGGCCTCTTTAAAGAGCAACTCTGCACTTCAGCATGTGCTTTCATAAACAGAATGTTTCAGCCATTATTACAATTTACTAGAGAGTACATTTTTTCATGTTCATTGTTCCTCTCCAAGATTTACAGCACAGCTTGGTAGTCCAGCTAAAAAGCCTGCGTAGAAAACATTTGCCTATCTCTAACCTCACAATGCCTTGGTTTTAGGACATCATAGTGGACACCATGACAACAGACAGAGATGTCAGAAACAGCAATTCTCTGGTGAGCCGGGGAGAGTCAGATACATTTTGAAAGAGTCAGTAAAATATTGTAATTGCTGCATTATCTACAATATCTAGTAGACCAACAGCAGGAGAAAGCAAAGAAAATAAAAGACTAGAAAATAATTAAGTTGAGCAAGGATGTTACTACTGCCACCGAGCCCCACCGGCAGTGGAAGATTAAACGTGCTAGCTTTTTGTTACAATCAAAGAGCTGCTCTTTAATCAGCTGGATATAGATCGAAGCATTCTGGCTGCTGCTACAACTAGAAGCAGGACCACCCTAGACTTCCTATAAGGGGCATTTCTCAGGCAGGAGGTAACATATCTGACTAGAGATGCAGCAGTGCTATATCTGGTACTTAGGAACAGGGACAGCATTGCAGATATCACACTGGGTAGCCCAGTCTATTAGCGTCCACTGTATGGTGTGGTTTGGCATATGGATTGTGCAGGAGAAAACCACATGAACCTTGGTTGTTTCAAACTCAAACTCAGAGAGCAACTACTCACCACCAGTACCTGTGACTGCCCCTGAGCTGTCCACTCGCATAGTCGCCCCTCTTTTACTGGTGTGCCAAGCCAAACCTCTGTGCCTTCTGCTCCCCTCCCTCCTCTCCCTCTACTCGGATTCTTCTGATGCATTGTGCCTTTATCTTAAGTATCTGTTTTATGGGCTTAGGAAACCTTGTATCATCCTTGAAATTTGAATGTAAGCAACAGCTTAATTTGCTTGAAACCTTTGTACCATGCTTGACTCCGAGTTGTTTTACCCTCCACATTCAGATGAAATACCTTTCAATATATTGCTCATTACCTTTGTACCATACTTGACTCTGGGTTGTTTTACCATCCACATTCAATTGTAATACCTTTCACTGTATTGTCCATTTCTCTTGTTTTGTACTTCCGTGACATGGAGCCTTTGCAAAGGAGTCTCTGACTCAAAGATTTGTAATTCCAATCTCAATAAATAAAGACTTCTGGTGCCGTTACCCTCAGAATGGCCACCTAGACTAACAGTTCCTCACCCAGAGCAGCCTGTTCTCATTAAAAGCTACATTTTTGGAAATCGCTTTCGCTGAAATACGAACTGGTGAGGACAGGCTTTCATATTTAGAATGGAGAACACCAATCGATTCATAGTCCTGCCTCAAGATGCCAACGATTTCGTGGTAGACTGCTCAGACTCAGAGAATTCAGCCAGATCGCAGCTCTCAAGCAAATCATCCACTCGGAAGGCCGTAAAGGCTCAAACATAATATAAGACTGCGTGCCCCCAGAGACATCCCACGATTGCATGATGGACAGTAACCTTGACAAAATCCTGGCTGACTTAACTGCTATTAAGTTGGATTTCAAAAACTTTAAGGACTCGCTTGTGGAATTTAGATCAGACATCACAAAACTAGAGGGTAAAGTGTACACTGCAGATCAACAACAGGCCGCCACCTCAACCCAGCTCACGCAGACACAAGCGCAACTACAACAGGTGGTTCAAATTTGCAAATTGACCATGGAGAGACAGGAGGATTTGGAGAATCACCACAGGAGGAAGAACATCAGGATCTATTCGATACCAGAGGGAGCGGAGGGTAGGGACATTGCAGAATTTATGGAAACCTTACTGCACACTTCACTTACATTGGACGCTGACATACCCATAGAAATCGAACACGTCCATAGAGTCTTAGGCCCCAGACCTACCTCCCCTTCTGCCAGACCTCGTTCAATAATCAGATTTTTGAAATACGCCACCAAAGAACTAATACTCAGGAAAGCCTGGACGCAAAAAAAAAAAAAAAACTTCTGTGGCACATTCAGGATATACTTGGACAACAACTATGCCCAGTACAATTTGAAGAGATGCCAGGAGTACATACCCCTTTTTCCAATCCTCCATTATAATAAACTGAGCTTTAGGACACCCTATCCCTCTTTACTTATAGTGCAGTTTCTGGATGGACAGCGTACCTACAGTACTCAACAGCTGCAGAAGCTCCAACAGATATCCAGAAACGAGGCCTTGAAATACCCAACAAAGCAGCACTACCACAATGCTCCTTGATACCTGTGGATTCCTCCACTACCCAACTACAACAGGCCATAGACTTTCTCCGAGTTCTAATGCAGAGAGGACCCCCACTAGAATGACTGAATAAACAGCCCAATAAGGCTCCAATCATGGTGGCTTGGTGAGTACCTTTTCGGGGTCTGGGCCTGCATCTCCTTGTGGGGCTCCCGGGGGGTGGGAGCTTGGGATGACCTGGCCCAACTGATGTGTGATGCCTATCTGGGACCTGGATCCCTAGGGCTGGCCTTCCATGCATGGCCAGGTGGGTCGGGTCGCTGGTCGGGGGCCTGCCGGATGTTTCTCGGGGTGGTGGAGATGCAGCGAGAATGAGCTTTATTCCTGAGTGCCCTTGATTCCTCATTTTGAGAGGTCATCAATACTTATCTCACACTGGGAGGGAAGGGCTGGTCTTGGGATTCGGGGGTCCTGGGGCCACTGTGGGTTACAAATGGTCACATAGGAAGGCACACCTAGCAGGTGCCTCGTACTCTGTGATGGACCTTACTGATTCCCAGAGTACCACCACCATTAGGTGGCCCACAGATAATATAAATAAGATGATGCAATTTGTTGGGGGGGGGCCCGGAGGTGCTGGGGGGATGCTTATTCGCTCCCTGTATACTAGGCAGCCCTATAAAAAGGGCCACAAACAAATCTTTTTAATTAAGGGCATCTGGTCTCACAGTGAAATGTGATGGTGTGTGGTGAGCCCTGGGGCTCCGACTCATAACTCAGTAACCGACTGAATTTTCGCAGGTCTCTGCCTGCTCCAGGGGCATGTGGCGGGTCCCTTCTCCAGACAAGAGGGCCCTGACGGCAGCCAGTCCAGGGGCGGGCCTTGGCCCAGGGGTCCCAGGTGGGCTGTGAAAGTCAGATAAAACTGGAATGGAGGGAAGCACTTGAAACTGAGTTGGTTGGAGACTGGTTGTCCGGGCTCTCCTCTGGGGCTGGACTCTGGAGGGGAAATCAGGTTGCTACTGCGTTCTACATTGATCAGAGGGAATAATTGGACTGGTATATAGTAGGGGGAATGAATCAGATGACCAGAAAACCCAGGAAGAGGGGGAGGAAAGTACAAGATACCTCTGTGTGGACTACATCCTTAAGCTGCAGACCATAACAGGCCAGGATAACGCGGCCTTTCAGTTTTCAGCTTTCAGTTTTCTGATTATAGAACTCAAATTATGCTGCAGATCTACACAGCTATACAATTAGTTTATGACATTAAGCAGCAAATGATATTTCAAGAGAACTATAGCACTTCGAGTTTACTACGTACTGTCTCTAGCTTAGTCTACATTAAGAAATAGGACAGTGTAATACGAAATTAGCACACTAAGGTGTTTTGACATATTATTCAAGGGGAATTTACAGTCATGGGGGTGGGGGTACACAGCTGGGCATACAGACGATATGATGCACTCTTTACACTCAGACCCTTTCTATTCCCCATCTGATTTTATGTTGGTTGCTTTTCTCCCTTTCCCTGCTCCGTTCCCAACCCTTCCTTATTAAGGGTTATTGGAACCCTAAGGGAGATTATATGGCGCAAGCTAGTGCGCCCCTTCCTAGGTGGCCCTTTGGGCTGCCACAATTAGGTGGGCTTAGTGAAGCCACCTACACCATAGAAGTCACACATTTACATAGTTTCAAGTTTAAATTTGCAGCCCTTCGACAATGCCCCAATTGGGATCCAGTCGAACAGTTATTAGTTTTCTTAAGGGTCTGGTATTACTTACAGGGATTGTCTGGAATATGGCCTCACAGAGAAGTGTATTGCATATTTAAAGAATTACGCACAGCTTAATTCTCCTTGATTCATGTGGAGGAGGGGGAATCATAGTGAAGGAAGGAAACTTCTATGAATAATTATTTTAGGTTACCCTCACATAATGTGAATGGTTTGACTGGTCCCATGAAATGCTACAGGACACCAACGTACCTTAAGAAGCTGAAACCAGAAATATTCTTACTTCAGGAGACCCATCTCTCTTCCTCTGAACACCAAAAATTAATAGAATTTGGGTTTGAACAGATTATCAAGTCGGCATATAGCAGGGGGCGCTGCAGAGGGGTGGTTATCTTGATCCCTAAAAATTCTGCGTTTGAAGTCATTCACCAATATTCAGATTCTGAGGGCAGACTGGCTGTAGCTGTGGGTAAACTCAAGGATCAAGAATATAAAATAGCTAATATTTATATAATACCTGGTAACGATGCCTCGACAATTCAGCAATTAATGGGCACAATACTTTCATACAAAAAGGGAATTCTTGTTATGGGAGGAGACTACAATTGTCTCCTGAACCCCACCTTAGACTCGTCTGCCTCTAAAATCCATCCCTTACATCAGGCCAGCGCCACTTGGGGAGGCTTTTGAAAGAGACGGGACTCTGACACATGAAGACATGTGTACTCCTCGGCCAGAAAATTTACATTTTATTCTCACGCTCATAAGCATTATTCTCGCCTTGATTATTTTTGTATAAGCGGCTAACACACTGATAGGATCAGATCAGTTAGTATCCACAATATCCATCTTTCAGATCATGCCCCCATTACCTTAGATCTGGAGAGTAAGACTGAGAGGAAAAGCACATATTGGAAACTAAATATTTCACTTTTACAAGACCCAATGTTTAAATTACTCCTGGAAAATAAAATACCGGAGATTGGGCGGGACAATACTTCCCCACAGACATCTCCCCAATTAATGTGGGATACCATTAAAGTCATCCTCAGAGGACATATCGTAGCCTATGCGACCCAGAAAAAAATGCAAGATGGAATCTAGGCACAGGGAACTACAGGATCAATTAAGCTTTTTACAGACTGCACACATGCAGAGAGATAATACCCTGGTAGACCAGAGAGGCACTACACGACATGCCATACAGAACATACTCACAGCTAAAATGGAGCAAGCACTGCTCTGGCTCTGTCAGAGATGCTATGAAGAAGGAGCCCAGACCTCCCAGTTGTTGGCCCACCACCTCCGTAAACAAATACAAAAAACATTGGTGACCAAGATTAGGGTTCCACAGACAGGCCAGATGTGCCTCACTACATCACGTATCCTCCAAGCCTTTAAAACATATTACACTAAATTATACAAAGAAGACCCTCCCTCCACCTGGAGAGGAGATCGACTCCTTTCTGGCATCTTTAACACTCCCACATTTGATGGAAATACAGACCATGTCCCTTACACAACCCATCACCCAACAAGAAACACAGGCAATAATTATAAAGCTTAAAAATGATAAAAGCCCAGGCCCTGATGGTTATGGGGTAGAATTTTATAAAACAGAATGGAAGTGGATTAAAGATCCCCTGACAAGGGCAATGCAAGAAAGTCATTTAAAGGCTGAATACCCATATTCATGGTCACAGGCCACAATATCAGTGATTCTAAAACCCAACAAGCCCACACATTTATGTAACTCCTTTTGACCCATCTCGGTGTTGAACCAGGATTATAAGATTTACACAGGGGCCTTGACACAGTGCTTAGATAATATAATGTCGACTAATTCACCCAGACTAGGCGGGGCTCATTCCTACAAGCCAAACCTCAGATAACATAAAAAGAACCCTTTACTTAATAGAGTATGCCACCCTGAACCATACTCCATTGTTAATCCTCAGCCTAGATGCCCAAAAGGTACTTCATAGGGTCTCATGGGGTTTCCTGCAAAAAACTTTCAATTCGACTTCCCCAAAGGATTTATTAATATTACGGGGATATATTCTGAAACAAGCGGTAGTTAAAGTTAATGGTTCATGCTTATCAAGATTCCCTCTTATACGAGGAACAAGACAGGGGTGCCCGCTTTCCCCATACCTTTTTGCCCTATATGCTGAGCCAATAGCACAATATTTTAGGCAACATAAGGAAATACGAGGATACAAGTTGGCAGACCGGGAACACAAGGTCGCCCTATACGAAGATGACCTTTCACTTTACATCACAGACCCACAGTCCTCACTCCCAATATTAGAACAAGGCTTAAAGAAAATCGAGAATTAACGGGCTACAAAATAAACACACAAAAAACAGAATTACTACATATAGGAGACAGTCTTTCAGCAACCCTACAAAGTACACATTGATACAAATGGCATTGCAGATCTATCAAATATCTTGGAATACATATAACTGCAGACCCCAAGCAGATATTCCCACTTAACTATAATAAATTATTCACCCAAGTACAACAAGATTTAAAAGCATGGAAGCAACTATCAATGTCCCTCCTTAACTGCATTCCATCTATATAAATGAATCTTCTGCCTAGACTCCTCTACCTCATGTAGATCTTTGTTTTTTTTCTAGAGGGGAGGAGAGAAGATAGACTAGAATTGTGGCCAGCTATTTATGGCATGAAGGAAGGCCTCGCATTTCCCCGAGTAGACTCCAAGCACACAAGGAGAGGGGAGGACTTGCACTCCCATGCTGGTCAGGATATACGCTGGCGGCATTACTGACTCACCTAATGGAGTGGGCGGCCCCCCAGGAACGTGAACTCCAGTGGGTGAAGTTGGAGAGAGCGACTTCCTCCCTCCCCCTAGACAAGACAACTGTATTTCAGCTCCCTCTACTGGGGATGCCATTCCCCCGAGAAATCAATATACATTAAGAGTTACCTTCGGGGTTTGATGCAGTATTTGAAGGCACCTAGAAATAAGACAGGAGCTCCATGGATGGGCATCCCAGCACGGAATCCCTCCTTCACCCCAGCAACACTGGACACAGAGTTTAGAACATGGGGCAAATACGGATTGCACTATACCTATCAATTTTACAGCCAAGGAGAATTTAAATCCTCTTCCCAGTTACAATCAGAGTTCCATCTCCCACGAGGAGACTAGTTACGATATCTATAATGTGACATTTCCACGATACCGTTCTGGGGCTGAAAATACCTTAATTAAATATTCCGCCTTTAATAACATTTTTCATGTCGCTTCAGGGGCGGGACCCCAGACATTTGATATCCGCTTTTATCAAGTGAGAGGTCACCACTAGGCCTCCATGGGAGAGGGTCCAGGAGACATGGGAATCGGACCTGGTCATTACACTTTCCCCGACAGATTTGTTCGGGATATGGTGACGGCAACATTAAGTCATAGGATCATACCACTGGTGAGAATTTAGTTGGAAGGTAACAGCACAATTTTTCAGAACCCCACAAAAAACATCTAAGTTCTCAATCATGCAGGACTCTTCTTGTTGGAGGGGTTGTGAGACTGAGGTTTCCACACACGCTCATGTATTCTGGTTCTGCCCCAGTCCTCTCCCAGTTTTGGGAGGGAGTCTCGCAGACATTAGGAGATCTTTTCCCAGAATTGGTACCCCTGACTCCCAAACTGGCAATATTACTACATTTCCCACCAAAATTCAGACAAAAACAGAAGATACATCTGGCTTCAATTATGCTTACAGCAGCTAAGAAGTCCATTTCAAGAAATTGGCTGAAGCCAGAGCCCCCTTCATTGGGGCTGTGGGAAGACTTGATTTATGAAATTTATGTGAAAGAAACAATGACAGCCAAACTACAAAGGAAACTGGCTAAAATCACAGATTACTGGACTGTCTGGTTTCTGAAAGTTTCAATGCATAGACCAGACTTAGTCCCTTAGGTTGGTGAATTGGGACTCACAGTACTGTGAGGGGGGATGGGCTCAGGTGGCAGAGATATGATCAGAGCTGGGGACACATGTGACGCCAGTCATCCACAAACCACAGATTAGGAACTGGAGCTGGGGAGGGGTGGGAGATTGTGGTCCTGGCTGGAGGTGTCTGTAGATCAGATGGTTTCTCCTTCCGGTGCCACCCCCTCCACCTGCCCAACACTCCTTAAGTCTCCCCTTCCCCTTCCTCCTCCCTCAACTCCCCACTCTTCCTCTGATTTATTTGTATATTTAAGAAAATAAATACCAGAACAGGTATTATTGAATAAGAACACATGTATTTCGATAATAAATGTGTTGGGGGGCAATGCCCTATAAATTACTGTATAACTTGAAAGTATGAGAAGGAGATACCAATGTATTATTCGGTGATGAATCATTGTGTACCAGTACCCTAAAAAATGTTTTAATAAAAATATGTGTTAAAAAATAAATAAATAAAATAAAGGAGGGAGTAGCTACGGCAACTGGCAAGGTGCCTGAAGGAAATAAGCAAGGGCAAGAGGAGGAAGAGACCACTATGGTTCTCTAAGAAGGTGGCTAAGGTGCTTAGTGGGAAAAAATAGCTTTTAGAAGTACAAGGATACCCAAATGGAGGAGGAGAAGGACAGGGAGATATACCTAGAAAACTAAGGGAAGATGGTGAGGGCAGCAAAGGCTCAAACAAAGATCACCCAATAGGTCAAAAAAGGGGACAAGGCTTTCTTCTGGTATGTGAGCAAAAAGAGGAAGGCAAAAGGAGGGATTATAAGGATCGGAGGGACTGTGCAGAGGAAGATTAAGAAAAAGTTAACATTTTAAACAAGTACTTCTGCTCGATCTTCACAGTGGAGGGGGGGAAGGGACAGACCGACATGCATCAGTAAGCACTGGGTGAACACAAATCCATTTTCACAAGAAAGAGTCTGCCGGGATTGGAAGCCCAACAGGTAAACAAGGCAATGGGTCCAGATGGGATCCACCCAAGGGTACTAAAAAGAAATGAGCATAGTTATAGCCACCCCTCTGGCAACACTATTCAGCACCTCACTGGAGGCAGGTGGTAGTTCCAGAGGACTGGAGGAGGGCTGATGTGGCCCCTCTGCACAAGAACAGCAGCAAGAAGGAGGCTAACAATTACAGACCAGTCAGTCTCACACCAGTGGTGGGGAAATTAATGGAGTCCCTGCTGAAGCAGAGACTGATGGAGTACCTAGAGACAAATGGGCTGCAGGACAACCAGCAGCACGGTTTCACAGGGGGAAGGTCATGTCTAACAGATTTCTTTGACTGGATAACTAGGGAGGTGAATCAGAGGAAGACAGTGGATGTGTCCTATCTGAACTTCAATAAGGCCTTCGACACTGTACCGCACAGAAGGCCGATTAAGAAACTTTTCAAGCTGGGGGTGGGGGAGAAGGCTGTAAACTGGGTAGCTAACTGTTTGAAAGATAGAAGGCAAAGGGTGGTGGTAAATGATAGTCACTGGTGGGACGGGAGAGTGATCAGTGGAGTACCTCAGGGATCTGTCCTCTTGGATGTCTTCATAACTGACATTGCTGAAGA
Source organism: Neoceratodus forsteri (assembly GCA_016271365.2). Classification (NCBI taxonomy): domain Eukaryota; kingdom Metazoa; phylum Chordata; order Ceratodontiformes; family Ceratodontidae; genus Neoceratodus; species Neoceratodus forsteri. The sequence continues at coordinate 950,918,292 of CM028130.1, forward strand.
ACTGGGGGAGGGTCTCTTTGCGGATGACAAAAATCTGCAACAGAGTTGACACCCAGGAGGGGGTGGAGAGAATGCAAAGGAAGCTGGAGAAATTAGAGTAGTCGTCTAGGGTACGTGACAGCTGGGTTTCAGTGCCAAAAAGCGCAAAGTCATGTACCTGGGGCAGGGAAACCCAGGAGCTGTTTGTAAGATGGGAGAGGTACTTAGTCATCAAGCAAGAGAGGGACCTTGGAGTATCATATCTGATAATCTCAAGGCAGAAAGTAAGGCTAGCCAGATGCTAGGGTGCATAGCGAGAGGGATTTGTAGCAGGAGAGGGGAGGTGGTGCTGCCAATGTATCGCTCACTAGTGAGACACCACCAGAGTACTGTGTCTAAGTCTGGAGGCCGCACCTCCACAAGGATAATGACAGGATGGAAGCAGAACAGAGAAGGGCCACAAAATGGTGAGGGGGGTTGCACGAGAAACCATATGAGGAGAGGCTGCAGGAGTTCAGCATGTACTCCCTGGAGGAGAGGGCAGCAAGAGGGGATATGACTGAGACCAACAAGTACCTCACAGGGGTGAACAAGGTGCAGAAGGGGAGTATCTTTCAGAGGAGGAGCACCAGAACTCAGGGGCATGCAGTGAAGCTTGGGGGGTGGAGGGGTTTAAGAGGGATGTGAGGAAATACTTCTTCACAGAAAGGGTGATGGACCCCTGGAGCTGCCTGCCGGAAGAGGTGGAGGGGGAGAAGACAGTGGAGAGCTTCAGGCATACATGGGTATACTAGGTAGAGGAAAGAGAGGAGGGAGGGAGGGACACCTGTTAACAAACAGAGCCCAGGGTGTAACAGGCAGGGAGTATAGGGCAGACTAGATGAGCCTACTAGTCCTTTTCTGCCGACACATTCTATGTTTCTACGGTGTTAAATTGGTACTTTCCTCTAGAGTGCAAATCAAAAATGTCCACAGTGGTTACTAAAAGGCCTGTACAGAAGAACCAATAACAGAACTGCAACCACTATGTAAAAACAGCTTCTACTGGGAAAAAGGACTTTCAAGTTCAGAGCAGTTCTCCTTTAAATCAAGAGTAGAGGGGTGGTCATATATGTGAGTGACCATACTAGCCGTCATTTCTGTTATGGGGGGGACAAGTCTCTGACGATTTCTTACTCCTTATCAGTTGGAGGCATACTGCTAGGAACAGGAAATCTACGGTGCTTCATTCTCAGTAAATACTTGGAGACCAGCTGTAGAAAAAGACTGCATATGTGTGGCAAAAATATTTGTGCAAAGAGGGGTCACTCTCTTGCATCACTGCAATTTCTGCTGCATGCACGTGATTTTCAAAAAAAAAAAAGATGCCTTTTCGGGACCTTTTTCCTCTATTTATAGCGGCATGCACAAAATATTTTTGTGCAGGTGCTAGGTCTTGTAATACCAGGCGTAACATCTGTACAAAAACAGACACATGTTGCCCATGCTCAGAAAAGGCTGATTGCATTCTTTCCTCGGAAAAGCAAACTATACACAGGGACTTAAGTCCCTGGGCCATGCTAGACCATTCAAAATCGGCCACAGATGATGGACGATTCATTAAAAACATTAATATGAATACAGAATATTACAGAACAAGGGAGCACTTCTGACCAATCTGATCGCTCCTTTTTCCTGCACATAAGACACTTATTCTGTAAAGAGTGTCTTACACATGTCTGCCCTAGAAACAGGCTCATTTGAAGAAGATTTTTAAACAATATATTATTAATTACACTCTATCAATAATATATTAATTCCTCCACTGAAACCACTCTTTTGGTTGCAAGAGTCTTGCTTAGGGTATCAGAATCACTCACCTTCAGGTCAGGTACTCATACATCAAGAATGCGCACTAGACCACTCCTCCTACAACCGCAACAGTAGCCTCCACAATGGTATTAACAGTTATACAAGGAAATATCCCATCCAGGGAAGTTCATGAGGTAAGTAGCCATGATCCCAAAGGTCGAGTTGCAGTAATTATGTCATGAGCTCCCTTCAATGGTATATTTCACAAGTATAAACACAGCTACCTATTTTTTTTTTTTTATTTCATTTTATGCATTTGGATGGGCACTTTTAAAATTTATTGCAAGTGTGTAAACAGGGAAACAACTGTTAACCACTTCTATGGGGAAAAGGTCACATCTCTGTATTGTAGAATGGTATACTCCTTAGGGCATTGGTGCGAGTTTAAAGATATGAAGCCTCTTTCCCCTTCCCCTAGCTAGGACTCAAATGGCATAGACAAACTCCATGGTAGCAGCACATCCCCCTTGTAGTGATCAAGGTATTGTACACCTCTATTTTGAAACTAAAATGCCAGTTCCTAAAAAAAGAAACCACAGGTATCAGCTAACTGGGAAGCCCTTAGGCGGTTTCAGTGGCAAGCTCCTCCTAAACTTCTAACTCACTGATCCCTATCAGCCAAGATCACAGCATGTTGGTCATAAATAAAAAGATACAGACACAAGATAAGCAATTTTCATTCTGCCAAGTCGTTCAGCTCCGACAGGCTCAGGAGCCTGCTGACACGACAACTGCTGGTTTGCCTACACCCGTTTTCATTTTAAATAATTTTCTGAATGCATGAGACTGAACTTTTATGCTCTGGCAGTGAGGATGGAACAAGCGTCCTTCAACACTCCTTCAGAAACCCACTCTCACCTTTTCCAAAGAAAAAGTGGAAAATGGAAAGCCTCTGCTCTGGCTTCTCCTAGGGGGGAGCCGAGGTATGATAAATTAAATATCTTGGTCCCAACTATGTGCATTTGCTGTTGGCAGGTGTGGACAACCATTAACCTGGTAGCCAAGGGGCAACTAATTATGCACTTGATACCCCCCCATCCAGCTGGGGGCCCCTTTCAGTTCCAACCCTCCTTGTGCTGTCATCCTGGCATCTCATGAACTTACCATCCAGCTCCCTTTGTGCCCAGGGCTCCTCCACCCAGGTGGGTGGGGCAGCCCCAATGGCCGTGAACAGATCCTCAGTTGGGAGGCGCGCCATGCCTCCGGTAGCAAGGCCCTCAGAGGGTTAGAACCTTCACTCTGCTCAGCCAGTATTTCTCTCCTCCTGGTTTTCTCCCCAGAAATAGCAGACATGCAGTCTCACATACAATGGCCTGGCACACGCTACCCCACAATGGACATCAACAGCTGCTGCTCCTCCTACTCCCTGCACTGCAGTCCCTGGCTGCCTTGCAGCTAGCGGTGGCTAGGGGCCAGACTAACACTAAGCACTGCATCCCTTACTCCCCAAACAGCAGTCCACTGGATGCTCAAACTTCTTCCCACTCCCCCCATCCAACCCCCAACGTCTCAAGTTCATTCACAAACTCAAGTCATCAGCGCCACAAGCAGCAACACTACCAATGCACCGGTGGGCCACCTATACTTGACCATTTGTAGTTTATATAGCCACCTGCCACGAGACATCTGGGGTTAGATGTCCAAAGGGCCCAAAAAGACCAGTTATTTCTAACCAGAATGGTAAAAGACATCCACGGATTTGTCTTTCCCAAATGGGCAATTTTCATGGAAACATTCAAATCAAAATTCAAACCACTTTACATTTCCTTTTTGCCAGGAAAATGCTAAAATGTCATATAGATAACTACAAAGGTGTGTTTGTTTCTGCTTTTACTATTTTTGTCCCTCCCCTACCAGGTCCCCACTTCAGTGACTGGGCTTTCTATCGCTGTACTCATCCTCCAGCCAGGATGGCGATCAGCTGCCTTCCCAGCTGGCACCAATGGCACTCTGCTGTTGGTTGATCTTGCATCAAACAGACCATATATTTTCTTTTTTTCCTTTTAATCTACATTTCCCCCCTTACCCTGCCATCTAACCAAGAATATGCAGTTACCAGGTATGTACCCTGTTCCAGTTCTATGCGTCATCATTAAGATGGCAGGGAGTTTTTTCACTCTGATGTTCCTCCCCCTTGGTCCCTCCCTCCACCACGATGATGTGAGCAGTGCCTATGTTTGCCTCAACATCAGTGTGTTCCTGTGGAGAAAGGCAAGTTCCCCAACCTGGCAGCAGGTGTCACTGTGGCCCTGGAACTTGCCACCAACCCTCCCCAACTGAGGCCTACTGCAAGCAGCTACCACCTCAGCCAGGCCCATCCCCAGACATGGCGACTCAAGTCTGCTTCTGAACCAGTCAGCTGCATGGCAGCGCAGCTGGCCCACTGGGATGGCTGACCAAGATGTTTAAGGGTGTCCCACTGCTGCTGCCTATGAGAATGGTTTTCCAAAGTAACTGTGCTGTGAGTGTCCTCGCCATCATACTGACAGCCCATGGTATAGATAAATTTCCCTTGGTTCTTGCTGGGAAACGATTATAAATTGACCACTGAATATAATTTTTTTTTTTTTTATTTACACATGTGAAAGTGTGCAGCATATACACAGGATACAGTAAGGATACAAAAATGTACTCTGTATATGGTAGGATACAGTAGGGACAGAATCTGCAGCTTATCACATAGAAAAAGTAGGCTACAACAGAGATATATGACATATATAGCAGTAGTAGCAGTATACTTTTATTCATAAACCATGAAAGGGAAATAACTCAGTTGAGCAAAGCTCATTTTCAATGAGATCCCAAGATACATTCATATATGTTACCATACAGCTCACCATATCTAATAAATTCATTAAATTAATAGAAAGTACATACATTATTAATGTGGTGCATCGTCACAACCAGTGAATGGAAACATACAGTTACCGACATTTAGGTATCTGTTCATGGGTCACACAAAGCTAGAACAGGTATAGGACGTTACACATCCAGAGCATACTGTACAGATAACAGTGATCCCTGTGACTCCCCCGCCCCTCCACCCCCACACACACCCATTTTGGGGCCTTGGGTTAGTTTGTCCAGTACTTCCCGGCTGGGAAATCATGCACTACACTGGTATGATCCAGGTGTGTGCATTTAAGGAGGAACACAGGAAGTTGAGGGGGTCTGTGGGCCGAGTGCTATGCCTGTGACTGTGTAGCCAGGCCACAAGGGTAACATTCAGGATGTCCTCAAAGAAAAAATTACTCACCTTAGTAATTATATTTCTTCTAGTGGAGTCTTGCTGTATTCTGACTACTGCAGTTAGGTCCTGCCTTTCAACTGCCCCGGAGAACAAAGGGTTAACTTTTCTATGCCTTGCATAGAATGTTCATCACAAGCTCGGCTGAAGCCCCTGTCTGTTGTTGTTTAAACTGCAACCGTCAGATCTTTACGAGCAAAAACTCACTAGGTGTTCTGTGTGGAAACTGTAAAATTTTTACTAGCCAACTGGCAAATATATAATGTTTTTGGTTTCAAAGGAAGACTCAAGCCAGGAAACCCAAAAACCAAAACACATCCAAAACACAACGTTCCACCCAAACAAAAAAGAGGGTGTGAAAAGGACACCCCTAGGGTGCCAACACTGCTCCTGCCCACCCACATCCCAAAAACTAGGTTCTGAGAGGGGAGGTGGGTGGAGCGGGGGGTCAGAATACAGCAAGACTCCACTAGAAGAAACATAATTACTAAGGCGAGTAATTTTTTCTTCAAACAACATGAAGTCTTGCTGTATTCTGACTATTGCAGACTACCAAGCAGTACATCCATGGAGGAGGGACAGAACCTTCTTTGGGAATAGGCTCTGAAGTACTGCTGTGCCAAACCAAGCATCACTCCTAGCCAGGATATCCAGAGAGTAATGCTTGGTGAAAGTATGGACTGTTTTCCAGGTGGCTGCTTGACAAATTTCTAAGAGAGGAATATCCCTGGCAGCAGCTGTACCTCCTGTGGAATGAGCCTTCAGGCCTGAGGGTGGAGTTCTACCCAGCTTTTCATAGCAGAATTGTATACAAGAAACAATCCGCCTGGCAATAGATCTCTTAGTGGCAGGTTTGCCTTTACCAACTTCTCCATATGTGAGGAACAACTGGAAGGATTCAAACCTGTGACCCTTGGTACGCTCTATATAGTAGCAAAGGGCTCTTTTAACATCCAAACTGTGTAGCCTCCTCTCTCCTGATGAGGAATGATCAGTGAAGAAAACAGGGAGAGATATAGACTGGTTGAGGTGGAAATCTGAAACCACTTTAGGTAAGAACTTTCTGTTAGTTCTAAGGACCACTTTATCTCTGTGAAAAGAGATGAAATCAGATTCCACTGACAGGGCTTGCAATTCACTGATACGCCTAGCAGCGTGTATGGTCGATTGGTCCCTGGACAAAATGTCAAAGTCAAAATAACGCAGACATTAGGTTGCAGGGACAAATAGAAGCCGTACATTTGGTTGTCGACATAACTCGTAGATAGGTGAAGAAGTTGCTGTAAAAAAAGATAACTGGACAAATAGTCGCAGCAGTGATTCTACAGAGAAATGGGTCTGAAATGGGACAAACCTGCAGCCAGGCACATTCTCAGCTCACAGCAGTGGTCAAGCGCCCCAGAACAATGCATTACAACAATAACTAAGGCAAGAATTACTGAAAGTAAACAACAGTCAGAACACTGTGCATTGTTCAATGCCTCGGTTATGAAGACCATGTGCCTCCTTTCAGCAAAGGTTGAAATGCTTGAAAAGCAAGTACATGTAGGTAATATTAGAGTGGCGGGCATGCCAGGTTGATTTACTCAAGTAGAGTTGACATCTGAAGTTAAACTGTTTTTTAACACAGAACTGAAGGTTGAACCTGGGGGAGAGAAAATGGTATTGCATACATTCTACCAGCAACATCGTGTTCAGCTGAAACCCTCAGAAGCAGCTCCTAAAATGACCACAATGATCACAGTGCTAAGGGGCCATGAGGGGACACACTTAAAATACTTCAGGCTGCTAAGCATAAGGGATCGTTACTTTCTAAGGAAGGCAAGATTGGGCTTTACCCAGATTTTTCTGTACAGACACAGGAAAAGAAAAAGAGTCTAATTGTGGCACATAATGGACTACAGGGTTTAGGTTGCCAAACTCAAATGGTGGAGGGTGGGCATAAGTGAAATTGATCAAAATGTGACCGGGGGAAAAAAGTCACAACGAGCAGCAGGCTCGTCACCGGTATTTGGTCACGGTAGATACACTGTGTCCGCTACCACTTTACCAGCGACCACATGTCATTTCTCCTTTTTGTCAGCTGCATTTTGCCCGCAGCGATTTAGTCGGCGACGTTATGTCCGTATGCCACCTGGCAGAGGTAATGGCTACCAAAAACACAGTTTTCCAAGTCAAGTACTTAAGCTCTGCTGAGGACAAAGGCTCAAAGGGGGGTTGCATATGCCCAGCAATGCAAACATTAAGGTCCCAAGCAGGAGCAGGATCCCTAAAGGGGGGACTGGTGTGAAGAAATCCCTTGAAAAACTTAGAGAATACAGGATGGGATAATAGAGAGGAAGACTTGCCTACTGACAAGAGAGCAGAAACAGCTGCCAAGTGTACCTTGAGGGTAGCTGGTCTGAGACCTAGGCCATTAAGATGGACCATATAATCCAGAACCGTAGGCAATTCAGCAGAGTCTGGAGAAATATTCTTCTTAGAACACCAAACGCTGAATCTTTTCCATTTGGAGTTGTAAGTCTTTCTGGTGGAAGGCTTTCGAGAAGCCTTAAGGATACCCAGAACCCCTTGGGAAAGATGCAGATCTGCAAACTCTAACTCTTCAAGAGCCAAGCTTTGAGATTGAGAGACTGAAGATTCAGGTACCAAATCCTCCCCTGAGAGGATGTTAACAGGTTGTAATTCCTGGGAAGAGACAGAGGAAGGTGGACTGTTGGGGACAGCAACAAGGGATACCATGGCTGTCTGGCCCAGTCTGGAGCAATCAGAATCACTTTGCATGGTTGTGACCTTATCTTGGCTAACACCTTGAACAGGAGAGGGAAGGAGGGAAAGTATACAGAAATTTCCCTTCCCAGTTCAGAATCAGAGCATCCAGGGGGACTGAGCCCAAGACTGGGAGTCTGCAACAAAAGAGAGGAAGTTGGTGATTGTCTGGGGCTGCAAAAAGATCCATCTCTGGAGTGCCCCATCTCGAGAAAATCACTTTCAAAACCAGAGGATCCAGGGCCCATTCGTGATGGCCCTGGGATATTCTGCTCAGTGCATCTGCTAGGACATTGTGCTTCCCTGAGAGGTGAACTTCTATCAGACAGGCTTGCAGGGAATAGGCTAGGGACCACAACTTCATTGCTTCTGTGCACAAGGCCATAGACCGAGTGCCTCCTTGCTTGTTGATGTACCACATGGTGGTGGTAGTGTCTGTTCTGACCTGAACCACCTTGTTCTGTACAGATTTGGAAAAAGCTTGCAGTGCCAGAAACACTGCTCTGAGTTCCAAGAGACTGATGTGAAGCAGAGATTCCTGAGGTGATCACAGTCCTTGGGTGGTAAGATCCCCCAAATGGGCTCCCCAGCCCAGCAGGGAAACATCTGTGGTGAGTATCACTGAATGAGAATGAGTGACAAATGGAACCCCTTGTCTCAGATTGTCCTGATCCTGCCACCATTGCAAGGCTTGGATCAGGGTTCGAGTCACTGGGATTAGTTTGGTAAGGGAATCCTTTCTTTGGGACCAAAAGGCTCTTAAGTGGAACTGAATGTCCCTCATTTGGAATCTTGCTCCCTGGACCACTGCTGTGGAGGCTGCCATGTGGCCCAGTAGCTGAAGGAAATGACTTGCTGGTCGAGACACCTGAAGGGTGAATGAAGAGGCCAGTTCCATTAGGATCCTTGCCCTTTCCAGGGGAAGGAAGGCTCTTGCCTTTACCGTATCCAGTTCTACACCTATGAAGGTGAGGAGCTGCACTGGTCCGAGAACTGACTTTGGTAGGTTGAGAAGGAATCCTAAGGAAGTGAGCACTTGCTGGGTCACTTGCAGATGTGACTTGACTTGGTCCGGAAACTGACCTACTATGAGCCAGTCATCCAAGTATGGGAAAATGGAGATCTTTTGTCTTCTTAGGAAGGCAACAACTACTGCCAGGCACTTTGTGAAGACCCTTGGGGTCGATGTTAGGCCAAAGGACATTGCTCTGAATTGATAGTGGCCTGAGGACAACTCGAACTTGAGGTACTTTCTGTGGGAGCACCTGATGGGAATGTGAAAGTAGGCATCTTTGAGGTCCAGGGAGGCTAGCCAGTCCCCTGGCCTTAGAGAGAGAAGAATAATTCCCAGAGTTACCATTTTGAACTTTGGCTTTAAAAGATGTTTGTTCAGATATCTTAGGTCCAGGATGGGTCGCCACTCTCCTGTCTTTTTGGGGGTCAGGAAGTACTTGGCGTACAATCCTTTGCCCCTGTGTAGGGTGGGAACTCTCTCCACAGCTCTGAGAGCTAAGAGAGAAGAAACCTCTGCCTCTAGGGCAAGGGTCTCAGAGATTTGCAGGTGGAAAAGATCTGGCTCTCATATTGGGAATTTTTTTGGAGCCGAGAACCAGTCCCTGGCTTACTATTTCTAGGACCCACTTGTCTGATGTAAGAGACATCCAGTCCTGGACAAAGTAAGCCAGCCTGCCCCCTATTGGTATAGGAGAATCAACCTGGGCAGACCCATCAGGGTGTCTGCTTGGCAGGGGCTTTAGGCTGAGGGGCGGATGCAGGCTTGCTCATCCCCCTTCTGCCTTTCCCTCTAAAGAACCCCCTCTGCGAAAAGGAAGAAGAGGAGGCCTGAGCTTGGTAAAAAGGCCTTTGGAAAGGCCTGCCCCTGCCCCTGGACTGCTGCCTTTGAGGAGTTGCTTGCCTTCCTTTGGCCTGAACACTCCTGTAAGTGGTCCTGTATTCGTCCATTTTCTTCATGTAATTCTCTGTCTGCTCCCCAAACAGAGAATTACCAATTACAGGAAAATCCATGGCCTTAGCCTGGGTATCCTGTGAGAGGCTAGTACATCTGAGCCAAGCCACAGATGTAGCCATGACTCTCGATGATACATCATTGGAGTCCACAGCAGCATGAAACTGTACTTTCGATGCCTCAATCCCATCTGCAGCCACCTGCTCCAGCTCCTTGGCAAGCTGAGTGGGAGACTGTTTAGCCAGTGCCAGTACAGTGTCCCACCTGGACTTCTGATACCTGACTGTATAGGCCATATAGTTAGCCTGCCTGAGTCCCAAAGATGCTGCCATGTATTGTTTCTTTGTCATGGCATCAATCTTCCTGGAGTCCTTGTCTGGGGGGAGTGATGCCAAGGGAATGTCTGCCTTATCACAGGCAGCAGCCTGTACAACCCCAACATGGCTGCATTGCTGAAAAAGGAACTCCGTGTCTGAGCCTGACAGAGTGTACCTCTTGTCCATTCGTCTGTCCACAGGAGGTATAGAATTAGGAGACTTAAGAATTTTTTGTGTCCGTTTCCCAAAGGATTTGTGGAGGGGAATAGACAGTCTCCTGGACTCTGGGATGTCCATCATCTCAACATAATCAGGCTCTTCCTGATCCTCTACTGCTTCCTCCACAGGAAGCTGGAGGGTATCAGCCACCTTTCTGTAGAACATGTAGTGTGAAGGGGACTCAGAAAGCCTAGGAGGAGAAACACCTGAAGGTCTGTCTGGGGAGATGTCCGGGTCAATAGGCACATCAAGACTTTCACCATCATCATCCTCATACTGTCCCTCCTCCTCAAGCTCCGGTTCATAAAATTCTTCCAAAGTATAATCCAGAACCGGGGGAACCGACCGAACCAAGCCCCTGCCAGATGGTGCTGGTTCGTTCGGAACCGAACTAAATGATTGCACAATCCTAATCACCTTGGCTATGTCAACGGCGGTCGGAGTATGAGATTCTGAGTCCGAACCGGTCGATTTGTCTTTTCTTTTCTTTTTCTTTTTGTCGGAACTGACTCCTCGGAATCGGCTCTCCTTTTGCCCAAAGAATTATCACCCTGGTCAGTGGACACTCCTCCTGGTTCAGTCAGAACCGAACCAGGCTGGCCATCCGGGTCAGCGGACTTCTCGGCCTCCCTTTCCCTCAGTCTACCTAATCTCTTTTCCAGGGCAGATTTGGGAAAATTCTTGCAAATTTAGCAGTCTGAATCGAGATGGTCAAACCCCAGACAATAAACACAGGTGGTGTGGGGATCAGACTTAGCAAAGACCTCCCCACACACACTACAGTGTTGAAACCCAGTGGGCCCTTTTTCTTGGGTTTCTCAGACATGGCCAACCTAACCAAAAACTTACCCTTTTTTCAGCAATCCAGGCAAGACTCCCCTATCGGTTCCTGACAGTGTCACGGGTCTTGGAAAAAAACGTAATTAAAATCCATTTTTTTTTAGAACTGATACGGACCGGTAACCACACTCTAAAGTAAAGCACAAGTTTTTACATTAAATTGATCGGTTCAGCCGACCCGATCCACAGTTTACAAGTTCCACACAGAAAACAGTACAAAAACCTATCTAGTACTCACAGTACCACAGACAGAGACTTGAACTGACTATGCGGAAACAGCAATTTGGTAGAAACCGACCGAAAACTGACACATCAACCGACTTTTGAACAGAGCAGCAGGAGAAATCTCCGGAGCGACTGTTCAGTGAGGTGGAGTAAAGAATCTGACAGTTGCAGTTTAAACAACAACAGACAGGGGCTTCAACCGAGCTCGTGATGAACGTTCTATGCAAGGCACAGAAAAGTTAACCCTTTGTTCTCCGGGGCAGTTGAAAGGCAGGACCTAACTGCAATAGTCAGAATACAGCAAGACTTCATGTTGTTTGAACAGGGATGCTCACCTTTGCTAGGCAGGCCAAACTACCAACAAAGAGGGAGAAAGACAAGCCTAACTGAGGTCCAACCATCAAGACTCTGCATGGGCCCATTGTTTACCAGATTCATTTATTTTTATTTATTTGTAATTCAGAAAACACCTTTTGAGCAAAACTGCTCTTTTCCAAAGGTTCCACATCAGGATAGAACAAAGGACAAGTTAATACAACAAACATTCATCAGCTCAAGGGGAGCCTGGTCTGGTACAGACAATTAGGGTTACAACCAAGGAACTGCAGAGGAGAAATCGAACATATCATCGGTCATGGAGTTTCTTTGAACAGGAGTGAAAAAACTCTTAAAACAGACAGATTTCTTAGAGAGTTCATTTTTAGGGAATTCTTAAATGGGGTAATTTTGGGGAGTCCCACTAGGGATTCTGGATGCCTCAAGAGAGTGTTGGTTTGGGCAACAGGGAGCCCTTTTCTTCACTTGAGGCTGGGGGTGAGGAAAGGAGTTTGCCATGTCTCAGACCCCCTGAGGGAGGGGATCCTGCAGCCACTGTTGACGTTACTCTGTGAGACCCATTATGGACACCCATGTAGGGACTTTTGCCTGGAGGGAAAATTAACTTTAGGGCCCTCTATGAGCCCGCACTCCTGCAAATGAAAAGTTTGCTTTCAGACTCTGCTGTTCCTTCTTGCTTCATGACTGAAATGCAACCTCCCCTGGGCATAAGTAGAAGATTTGGTGCCCTTCCATTTCCAGATTAAACCTGAATATACTTTGGAATGAAAACAGAAGTGCAGCACCAAAGCTTAAAAGCATCTCCCTTTCCAACATGACTATTCAAGCAGGAGTTGCCACCTGGGTGACCCTGAAGCAAAGGGGAGTCTGAACTGGTTTAGCCTGGTACACCCTTGGAGGAAATGGTGAGTGTAGTTGGACATGCTATCTACGGGGTTCCCTGACATCCAAGTCCTTATCTTGCTTTCACCAAGGTAATTATCAAGATCAACCCTGGCCAAGTAACCCTCATTTAATGGGGAGTTCCCATGAGGACCTGCTGATAACGTACAGCACCTGTTGAGCCTTGGGGACAGCAACCCCTCTGATTTTCACCAACTTTGCACCGGTGCATGCAGACCTATCTTCTGTGTGTTGCTCCAGAAATTTACTGAGCTATCTTTTGGACCAATTTTGACATTTTTGTTTCAGTGGCCTCTGTCTCACAGCTCACTCCATGTTCAGTGCCCTTTGAGACAATACAGTTCACCTGCATGTCTTACTTACTCCAAGTGCAATTATGGTTTAGATTACGTACACCCCCTGTTTCCAGGCCCTTCAGAGTAAACAACCGATAGACTAGCTTGCATCAACCCCCTTTCATAACTCAGTTGAGTTACTGCTTGATCATCTGAAACTCTCCTCTATTTAAGGCAAACATGTACTTCCCTAACCTTTGAGTCTTGAGACATGGATATCATCTTGGTTGTTTTCTCCCCCCAAAGACCTGCTCCCCAAGTGATGGGCTCAAAGCCACACAGTGCCCATCAACCATTTTTTTCCCACTCTGTTTATCCATTTACTACTAACATGCCCCCATCTGGCCAACCCATCCAGTACCCCACTCCTTCAAGCCTCTCAAGCATCACTGCCTCCTTATATGACCACTCCTAACCTCTATGCTCCATACATCCTCCAACGTCCCACAGAAACACAAACAGAATTTACCAGCAGATGACGATGGCTCAACCCACCTAGTCTGCCCATTTTTCCCTGCCTATAGTTTCACCACAGATCCAATTCATCTCTGGCCCATTCACCCCTCCTTACCTTCCCCTACAATTTCCCTATGCTTATCCCATGCACTCTTGAATTCCACCACTGTTTTCACCCCCACCACCTCCAATGGAAGATTGTTCCAGCAATCCTCCACTCTTTCTGTGAAGAACTGCTTCCTTCCATTTCTCCTCAATCTATCCCCCTCCAGCTTCTTATCATGCCCTCTTGTCCTTGAAAACTTTTTTCTGAAAAATACTTCCCTCTTGTACCTTGTTTACCCCTGTGAGGTATTAAAAGGTCTCTGTCATATCCCCCCTCTCTCTTCTCTCTTCAAGGGTGTACGTATTTAGGGCCTTTAATTTCTCCTCATAGAGCTTCTGATGCAGACCCTGCACCATTTTAGTTACCCTCCTCTGGATCGCTTCCCCTCTATGTCCTTCCTGAGATGTGGTGTCCAGAACTGGACTAAGTACTCTAGATAGAGTATTACCAATGCTCTACACAGAGGCAATACCACTTCCCTCTTTCTGTTGGTGATGCCCCTCCCTATGCACCCCAGCATCCCACTTGTCTTCCTAACTTTTTGACTTGTCGCACTGCCTGGCCACCTTTAGGTCACCCGATACGATCACCCCCAGGTCTTTTTCCTGCTTGGTGGTCATCAGTACCACCTTCTCGTTGTACTCTATTCCTGGGTTTCTGTTCCCCAAGTGCATTATTTTGCACTTTTTCCCACTTGAAACCCAGTTGCTATACCATTGACTACTCCTAGAGTTCCCAGGTTGTTGCTCATCCTTTCCACCTCCCTCCCCCGGAGTGTCCACCCTACTGCAGAGTTTGGTACCTTCTGCAAAGTGGCAGACCTTCCCTTCCAGCTCCTCTGCAATGTCACTTATACTTTCCCCAGCACTGACTGGTCACCCTCCATTCCTTTAAGTGAATTCCATTTACCACCACCCTCTGCCACCTATCTCAACCAATTTCTTACCCAGTTTACCACCTTTGGACCCACTTCTAAGCTACCCAGCTTGCTTACTAGTCTTCTATGTGAAACGGTGTTAAATACCTTACTGAAATATAGGTAGGCTACGTCCACCGCTCCCACCCTGATCTAGTTTCTTTGTCACTCAGTCAAAAAACTCTATCAGATTCGTTTGACATGACCTCGTCCTATGAATCCATGCTGCCTCGGGTCTTGTAACCCACTGGATTCAAGATATTTCACAATCCTTTCTTTCAGCAGTAATTCCATTAACATTCCCACAACCAAAGTCAGGCTGACTGGCCTATAATTGCCAGTCTCTTCCCTGCTACCACTTCTGTGAAGTGGGACTACATCTACCCTCCTTCAGTCCTCCGGAACCACTCCTGCTTCCAAAGAGCTGTTAAATAGAGTCGTAAGAGGTACACAGCCAGCATCTCCCTGAGCTCCCTCAATACCCTTGTGTGGACCCAGTCCGGCCACATTGCTTCATCCACTTTCAGACTTGCAAGTCCCTTCAGGACTCCCTCCTCCAAAAAAACGACCATTGGCCACCCTCCAACACTCCCGCTACATTTGTGTACCCCTCCCAATCTCTTTCCTTCATGAACACTGAACAAAAGTATCTTTCTCCTCTGTGAATACCGAACAAAAGTATCTCTTTCCTCCATGAATTCTGAACAACAGTATTTGTTCAGGATGTCTGCCTTTCCTGTTCCCCCTCTGAACAGTAACCCCTTCCCCACTTCCCTTCTTAATCTTAGAATCCCAACCGTGGTCTTTTTTTGCTTACATGCCAAAAAATGTCTTGTCCCCTTCTGTTGCTGCCTTGGCTATTCTCTTCAGTTTGTGCCTTAGTACTACTTACTGCTTTCCCCCGCGTCCCTCAATTTCTTTCCCCTGATACACCTCCATATCCTCCCTTCCTCTGCATCTCCTTGTACCTTCTGAATGCTACCCTCTTAGCTTTTACCTTTTCCGCCACCTCTTTAGAGAACCACAGCGGTTGCTTTTTAATCGTTCTTTTGCTCCCTTGCAGAGGTTTGCTGCCTTTGCTATGACACTGTTAAGCCCCCCCGTTCCTCCACCCCATCCAGGTCATCCCCTCGCTAGGTCATCCCTGAGTCATTCACCCATCTTTCTAAAATCTTTCCTCCTGAAGTCTAGAACCCTTCCCTTTGTGTGGTTCGATTCCACAGCCGCCCTTATACTGAACCACACTGCACAGTATTCAGTGGTCTGAAGGTGGCGCCCCCCACCTTGATGTCTGCAACACTCTCTCTCTATTGGTGAATACCAGGTCCGGTATTGCCCCATCATGAGTGGGTTCACCGACTAGTTGCGTGAGGAATGTCCCCTGCAGGGGAGTCCAAGATTTCCCTGCTTCTAGCTGAAGCCACAGCTGGGAGGCTCCAATCTACATCCGTAAGACTGAAGTCACCCACCAAAAGCACCCCTCCCTTTACTGCCATCCCGCCAAAGGCTTCCATCAATACCTTATCTAACGCCTCCCCCTGTGCTGGAGGTCTGTAGATCACACCAGTGCATATAAAGGCTCCATTCCCTGTCTCTAGGGTGGCCCACAGTACCTCTGCCCCCCATAGTCCCTGTATCTCCATCACTTTCATGCCCTCTCTTACAAAAAGTACCACCCCTCCTTTCCTTCCTCTTTCCTTCATACCCCGTCCTTCCTGAATAGAGTATAGCCTGGTATGGCCATGTCACAGTCATGATTTTCAGTGCACCTTGACTTGGTAATGGCCATAATATCCAGGTCGAAGACTCGAAGTGCCATGCAACTGTGAATGCTGGCTGGGGAAATCACAGTGGTGCTTTGAGGGGCCTGGGGATCAGAGGAAATACGAGGGCTACCACCTGGCATGCACAGTTGGGGATTATTCTCCCTGTTCTGGTCCACCACCCACAGGATCTCACAGAAATCAGTGATTATGGGGGAAGGGGGTGCTGGCCAGTATGTAGTCACCCACACCATCCAAGGCACCATAACCCCCAGGACCTGCTGCCCTAGTAATGGGCTCGTAGCCACACTGCCCACCTAGCCATTTTTCCCTCCACTTTCTGCCAACCTACTCTCTTCTAGGCCCCCCCACCTCATAGCCCAACTTCCCTAGGCACCTACATGAACAACAATAATCAGCGTCTGTATAGTGCTTTTCATACATACTGTATCCCAAAGCACTTTACAATCAAAGACAGACTGGTAAGGAAGTGACTGTAAACATGTAGTGGCAGCCATTTTGCTCATCAACATCCACACACAGCCTTGGCTAAGTTTTACTTATTTTATTCATTTATTGAATTTTGTTAACTGGGTGGGCCCACTGAGACAGACATCCCTTTTTCAGGGGTGACCCCAGAGTTAGTTACATTAAAACAGCAAACTAAGATAAATGGCCAAGATACAGAGACAGCAGGGAATGTACAGGAGGATGGTTAACATGTTAAAATAAATAAATAATTACATTGACCATTTTTATGGGAAGGGGAATTCTGGCCAGGTCACTGAGGAAAGTACAGTTAAATACTTACTGTAACAGTAAATCGTCAAGAGAATCTCATTCAGACCACACCTATAGAACTAAAAGCCACCAGGCACTAGGACCACATGGAAATGTTTGCAAGCAGTCTGCCAGGGGCTGCCCACAATGACATCAGACATCAGCCCTCCCATATAAACATGGGCGGCCCTTCCTCTCTTCAGTTCCCCGCCAGAGATCATGCTCAGAGGACCGCTCTATAGGGAACCAGGAGAGAACTCTGTACTCTGTGACAGAAAGCTATAGGTAGACCATAATGAAGATGAAGATAGCAAAAACTGGAGTCTCAGACCCAGGGTTTTAAATAATTGATTAGCAGTTTTTTCCCTGGGACAATGCTAACTGTACAGAAAGTATTTATATAGTTTTTCTAGAAGTGTTATGTTTGTTAAACACAGTGAGGCAAGTGCTATGCAGTTTCACAATGTTTTAGCACTTTTATGAGCAAAACGCTAATCAATTTTTTGGAGTTAAATAAAACCCTGCAGACCCATATGGGGGAAGGAGGGTGGGATGGTACTGCCTGATGAAAGAATCTCTCAAAGATCTACTGTTATGGTAAATACGCAACTGTTATATCTTTGAGGATATCTCTTTCATCAGGCCACACCCATGGAATGAGTACCAAGCAGTCAAGGCCCCTGGAATTCTGCGGTTGCGGAATTTGCCGCAGAATTTGCATCATGCCGCAGAATATATATAGTGCCGCAGAATTCACTGTTTTTGGTGAATTTTCATATAAATATACTGTTTTTTCATAGTGTCAGGCTTTCTTTCCCAGCTCGTTTATCCTGAAGCCCCTCCTCTATGCTCAGCATATGATGTCATCGATGACATCACATCATATTTAGCCAATGACAGGACTGCATTCTGCCAGAGAAATGAATAAATCATGCCGCAGAAATCAGAAAATGCTGCCGCAGAAGTCAAGGAGCCCTGCCACAGAAATCAGAAAATTCTGCCGCAGAACACCAGGGGCCCTGCAAGCAGTACTGTCCATGAACAGTTTGGATTTTATACCTAGAGACTCGTGTAAATCGCAAATGCAAAATATCACGAAATAAGACTAAATTAACAGCAAATTACAAAATAAAGTGAACAGTGCCACATAAAACAAAATTAGCATTTTTTAACAAAAGCTGTTTTTTAAATTTATTTTATAGTGTATTTCTGTACTCACGGCATAGCAATCAGTAAATATTGAGTAGCACACATTTTAGCAAGTCTATCAGCACCTCGTTTGCTCTACAATTATCGCATTTACAGCTGCTACAGTGCTCATTGTTGTTTTCTCACCTCTGCTCTGCTGTGTTATGTTTGTGTCCTAATCAGCCTGATCGCTTTACTTTCGGGCAGAAATAAGTGTGCACTTCCCCTGTTCAGTATTCTGTGCCCTATTTCCTCACTGCAGTAATTGTTCCGATAAAGGTATAGATGCACAACTGCTTTGGTCCTGGGCATTCTGACATCAGCAAAGAGACTTTCAATGGAATAAATCTGCTTAATCTGCTTGCTGCCAGTGTGGCAGCTGCTTTTGTAGGTGGTGGCAGGGGTGGTTACAGAGCAAATTTCCATGCACCAAATCAGCTGAACGACAGACAATTAAGCAGGTATGATTTGCTCAATTTGCTCATTTACTAACTTACTCATTTCAGATGCTGGGCATATAGCACTAAAATGTGCAAACTTTAGCTGACCTTCACAGTTCTTTCTACTCACTACAGGTCAGTGAGTGCAGGTAGCAGGGAGCCGTTTACTTTTGTGCATTTGTGAATTCGGGTGTAAGATTGCCAAAACCACATATTAATATTAGCTAAAATTGTGCAAGGAGTTTGAAGTTGATACACATTGTCAGTGACATAAGGCAAAATGTTAAACAGCCAACTACTGCTGTAATGATAGATTTACTGCTGGAGATATATTATTGTGATTTTTACCTGCTTTGTATCTGTTTAGTACTTGAAAAATAAATAAATGTAACAACAAGAAATAAAATGAAATTTTGAAACAAGAAATAAGAAATTCTTAAATAACAAAGAAATTTAGTAAAAAAACTAACAAGAAATTCACGGGTCTCTAGTTATACCTCTCAGCTCAATCAATCAATCCTTTATTTATAAAAAGGCACCTTTCCAAACCCAAGGCACCTGTACAATAAAACCAAACACATTGATAAAATAAAAATAAAATTAAAACTAATAAATACAATAGCAGCTTTAATAATTGGAAAATGCCAAGCTAAAAAGATACGTTTACAGGGCCGCTTTAAAACTTTGGACGGTCAGACTATCTTGCACCAGTTGAGGTAGAGAATTCCACAGGGTCGGGGCCACAAAACTAAATGACCTTGCCCCAGATGTTTGTAAACGAACCCTGGGAATCTCTAGCAATCCCTCATTGGTGGATCGGAGAGGGAGGAGGGGACAGTAGGGATGAAAGAGATCTTTCAGGTAACTAGTTCCCTGATCATGTAGGGCCTTGTAAGGTGATCCATCATTGTATCGGCAGCCAGTGCAGTCCGCAGAGCATAGGCGTTGTATGACTGGTCCTAGAGGTACCAGTCAAAAGCCTGGCTGCGCATTCTGCACTAGCTGTAAGTGGTGGATATCAACCTCCGGTAGCCCTCGGTAAAGGGCACTGCAGTAATCAAGGCAGGAGGTGACAAAGGCATGGACCAAAGTTGGAAGATCATCAGGAGGAACCAGATGCTTTACCCGGGCAACATTCCTCAGGTGTTAAAGAGAGATTTTGACAACCGCCGACACCTGCAATTTTAGGGTCAGACGGTCATCAAATATAATGCCCAGGTTCCGCACTCGGTCTGAGGTGGTTAGCTGGACAGCTCTGAGCCATAAATCCGAAGAAGAACCAGCCAACACACCCACTCTCGATGACCTGGGCCCACAACCAACACCTCAGTTTTTTCTGGGTTTAACCACAGCCAGCTCACTTTCATCCAGTCCTGGATCTCAGCTAGACAGCCGTTAAAGACCAAGATAGCATCATCCTGACCAGGCACAAAGGACATGTACTGCTGAATATTATCTGCATAGCAGTGAAAACTCAAGCCATACTGCCTAATAAATCGCTCCTAACAGCAGCATATAGACCGCAAACATGGGTGCCAAACTGGATCCCTGCAGTACCCCGCAGGATAGGGAGAGTGGGGCTGAGGAAAATAACCCCGACACCATCCTCCGAGTCCTACCCTCGAGGAAGGATCGAAACCATCTGAGGACCGACCCTGAAAATCCACAGATGAACTGCAGGCAATCCAACAGCACTCCATGGTCCATGGTATCCAATGCCACAGAGAGATCAAGAAGGACCAAGTTGGAATGGGTCTTTCGATCTCTCGCTATTAGGACGTCATTTAGTACTCGGACAGGGGCTGTCTCAGTACTATGTCTCTTCCTAAATCCAGACTGGAGAGAATCAAACATTGTGACTGGTCAAGTGGTCATCAAACTGCGACGCCACCACCTTTTCAATAACCTTATCCACAAAGGGCAGGTTAGAAACAGGCCTGTAGTTGGCCAGACAGTCCAGGTCCAAGGAGGACTTCTTAAGAAGGGGTCAAACCACAGCCTCTTTCAGGGGATCAGGAAAGATCCCCTCTCCAAAGACATCCAGACTAACTCGGCACAGACCGGACTGATACTAATCACACAGCCTACTAAAAGGTGCGTGGGACCCGGGTCCAAAACTACAGTTGGTCAGACGCAATGACTTGATAACCATCACAATATTATCGACTGTAGGATGGCCGGAGTCACACCACACAAACTGGGTATCTGACATCTCCTGCCGACCACCGCAACTCCCTTGAGAGGGAGTCGGGTGGATGCCGTACCTGATTGTGGCAACCTTATCCGCGAAGAATCGAGCAATCTCCTCACAACGCTCTTGTGAAAAAGTGTTTCCAGGCTGGAGACAGAGTGGATTGCACAATCTGTCCACAGTCCAGAAAAGCTGGGCTGGTTGATTCTACGCAGCAGCAATCTCCCTGGACAGGAATTCTGCCTTCTTACGGGCAGTTGCTGATTGATAGACCAAATAATGGTCGGTCAAACTAAGTCTGTCACACTCCAGGCCCAACCTCTGCCAGCGCCTCTCTAACCTTCGTCCCACTCGCCTCAACTCCCTCAAGGCCTCATCAAACCAAGAAGACCTGGGGCGAAGAGTGAGGAGGCGAATGCGAACAGGAGCAATAGAATCCAGGGCCTCTGTCACTGCCTTGTTATATGCTAGTACCAGATCCCCTGGATCCATGCATTCACTTGGCATACCAGATAGGTCCAGTACCGCCATCAGGCCATTAGGTGACATACCCCTCAAATGACGATATCGGACCATCTCCATAGGGGCAGACCTATTGGGGGGGCCAGGAAACTGAACCAGATGGTATGGTGGTCAGACCACCCGACTGGTTCCACCACCAAGTCGGATATCCCCATCCCCAGGAGAAACCTGGGAGCACAGTAGTCTCTATGCCAAGGACAGACAACACCTGAGTGAGGAGGGAAAGAAAGTGTTGAAACAGAGGATGGACGAGTACATAGAGGAAGTTGGGAATTTAAACTAGGAGTGGGGGGTGGCAGTTGGGGAAGAGATATGCAGAGACCACAGGCTGGGAAACCATATGAGCTTACCCCCATAACAGTGACAAATGACAAATGGCAAGTACTGTTGGTGATGCTAGGAAAGGAGGGCAGGATGGGAAGGGGGGAAAGGCTGGAAGGTGGTTACTCTTAATGCTAGGAGCCTTGGGAGGAAAACTGCAGAGTTACAGGTTCTCATGGCAGAGGGAGAGGTGGACATTGCAGTCATCACGGAAACATGGGCCACCCAATACAATGACTGGGACCTGTCTGTACCAGGGTACAGATTATTCGAGGGACAGAGTGATTGGGAGCAGGGGGTGGCACTATATGTGAAGGAAGGACTGAAGTGTGTAAGGAGGAAGGGAGGAGGGTAGCATGGAGTCACTTTGGATGCAATCCAGGATTCCAAGAATAGGATTCTTAGAATGGGAGTAGTGTACAGGCCACCATCTCAGACGGAGGAGTTGGACAGGGAACTAGCGGGACAGATCAGGAGGACCTGCCAGTAGTGTAGTGTGGTGATTGTGGGGGACTTCAACATGCCAGGAGTGGACTGGAGCACCCCAACAACCAGGAAAGAAGGGAGCAGGTACTGCTGGATGCCTTCCAGGACAGCTTCCAGCTTCCTGCTTCCTGCAGCAAATGGTCAGTGAACCAACCAGGTTAGGAAATACCCTTGACCTTGTGCTGGCAAATGGGGACTTTGTGAGAGAACTTACAGTGGATGAACTGCTGTCAGGGAGTGACCACTGCTCAGTATGGCTCACATTGGATATGGGCAAGGAAGGAGTGGAATCTGGCACAACAGTGCTGGACTTCAGGAGGGCCGACTTTGGGAGAATGGGGAATTGGTAAAAGGTACCTGGCCAGAATTCAATCTAGTATGGACACTAACCAGAGGTGGGAGCTCATAAAGCTGGGGATAGTGGAGGCAACAAACTGCTGCAAAGCCCAGAGCAAGAAGGCTAGGCTAAGAAACCGATCTGGTTGAGCAAGGAGGTCATGGAAAGATAAGGAGGAAAAGAGCTGCCTTTAGGAAGTACAAGAAAACAGGGAGGGGGGAGGACAGGGAGGAGTACTTGACAGAATCTAAGGAGGTGACAAGGGCAGTAAGGGGAGCCAAAGCATCTATGGAACTCAGGCTGGCACAAGGCATTAAGAAAGGGTAGAAGGACTTCTTTAAGTACATCAGGGAGAAAAGGAGCTGTAAGGACCACACAGTAAGGATTAGGAAGGAGGGGGGTTGGGTGGAAGCAGGGGGAGATAAGGCGGAAGTACTAAATGAGTACTTCTGCTTAGTATTTACTAAAGAGAAGAGGGGGGTGACACCCAAGGTGGGAGAAATGGCAGAAGCGGGGAGTGGTGACAGATGGGGAAATCATGGAGAGCAGAGTTTGAGAGGGTTTGAAGGCACTAAGGGTGGACAAGGCGCCAGGCCCAGATGGCATCCACCCAAGGTACTGAAGGAGCTGGCAGAGGTCCTTGCAGGACCTTGCAGCGAACCTGTTAATGCCTCACTACATTCCGGGTGTGTACCTCAGGACTGGAGGATGGCTCATGTGGTGCCCCTCCACAAGACTGGCCCCAAGGATGAACCGGGAAACTACAGACCAGTGAGCCTCACATCCATCGTGGGTAAGCTAATGGAGACTATCCTGAAGGAGAGGCTGGTGGCCCTCCTAGAGGCCAAAGGACTACAGGACAGCAGACAGCATGGCTTCATATGTGGCAGATCCTGCCAAACCAACCTGGTCGAGTTCTATGACTGGGTAACTAGGCAACTGGACAGGGGCCATGCAGTGATGTCCTGTATCTGGACCTCAGTAAGGCATCTGACCAGTGCCACATGGAAGGCTGGGAAGGAAGTTAGGGCACAGGGGCAGGTGCAAAGCTGGTGAGATGGGTAGGAAACTGGCTGCAGGGAAGGCAACAGAGGGCGGTGGTGGTGGGGAGCTCTCACACCCAAGGGCAGTGACGAGTGGTGTTCCACAGGGCTCAGTGTTGGGACCAGTGTTGTTTGGGATATTCATTGCAGATATATCATGGGACATCAAGAGCAAGATCAGTCTGTTTGCTGATGATACCATGGTAGGCGTGGTGGTGGATGACCTAGAGGGATGGCAGGGGTTGCAGGATGATCTGGCAAAGCTTGAAACCTGGTCAGACACCTGGCAACTGGGCTTTAATGCCAAAAAGTGCAAGGTGCTGCATTTTGGGATGAAGAACCCAAGGGGAGTGCAGCATAGCCCAGACAGAGGAGGAGGAGAAGGATCTGGGTGTGCCTACCAGGGTCAATGAACAACTCGGCACAATGTAGGAAGGCAGCTGCAAAGGCCAACAAAATGCTGGGTTGTATTGCAAGGGTATATCCTCGAGGAGGAGGTGATTCTGCCACTGTATAGGTCATTAGTTAGACCACACCTGAGTACTGCGTGCAGTACTGGCGCCCGATTCGAAGAGGGACATTGGTTACTGGAGGGGTGCAGCACAGAGCGACAAAGATGATCAAGGGGCTGGGGACTTATCATACGAGAGGAGGTTGAAGGAGTTGAACACGTACTCACTGGAGGAGAGAGAGACAGGGGTGACATGATTGAAACCTTTAAATACATGAAAGGAATAAACAAGACAGGTACAGAGGGGCTGTTCAAAGTAAGGGAGGGGAAGGCCACCAGGGGCCATGATATGAGACTGGAGCGAGGAAGGTTCAGGAGGGAGATGAGGAGACACTTTTTTACAGAGAGGGTGGTGGCTGGGTGGAATGCGTTACCTGCTGAAGTGGTATGCAGTAGAACAGTGGACTGCTTCAAATGAGGATGGGACAGGACAAGGGGGAGGGTTAATGAAGGGGAAGGGTGGAAGGGAGGGGCAGCTGCAGAATAAGGGGTGCTAGCTGCACATTCGAGCAGACTTGATAGACCTCTAGGCCTTTATCTGCTGGCAAATTTCGTATGTTCATATGTTCGCAAATACCAAGTCCAATGAATGACCACCAATATGAGTCAAGGAGGAAATAACCTGTGTGAAGCCGAGAGAATTAATTAACTGGAGGAAGTCCTGTCCAAACTGTAAGAGTTCATCATCAACCCAGGCATTGAAATCCCCCAGGATCAGCCATCTGGGGGATCCCAAGGTCAGGTCGACAATGAAGTCTGCAACTTCCCGCAGGAAAACATTCCCATCTCCTGGTGGACAGTAGACAAGAATAATCCTGCACCCCACACCCTCACCCAAGATGCATTCAAAAGATTTGGTGGCTCCCACTGGTACTTCCATCAGGTTCAGTTCCAATCTAAAACAAATGGCCACACCTCCACCCCTACGATTCATCCTCGGACGGTGAATCACAGAGTACCCAGCCGGAATTGCTGACGCCGAAATGGGACCAGCATTCTCATCCAGCCAGGTCTCGGTGATGCAAGCCAGGTCAGATGATTTAACAAGATCCGCTACTATAGCAGTCTTGTTTTTAATGGACCTGGCATTACACAACACCGCCCGAGTAGGATGAGTAGCCGAGGAAGACAGAGTTACCTGCCTGTTATAGGCAGAGCCCTTGGGTATGGGAACCAGACAGGGAGGACCCCTTTCCTGGACCCATTTCACCCCAGGGCATCTCCTTGTGCCCACTATCCCAATCCGCCCACTTCGTTCCATCCCCCCCTCCCAACAGGCCGAGCCACCGTCCTTAATCACCTAGCAATCCCCAGTGCCCTACACCATTTATACACCTCCGGGGACAGAGAGGGACAAAAGAAAAGGGCGGAGGTCTCTCAGCTTGGTAGGGGAATAATGCCTGACCGTCGTTTTGCCTGTCCAACACATCTCCACCACAGCTCGCAAATACCCAATCAGTTAATGCTCAACTCAACTCTCACACAACAGACAATCAACCAAACCCAAATACAACAGTATAAAACAAATTCTGTTACAAAGCAAAGGAAAGTCACACAGATTCTCCAAGTTAAATATTTATTTCCCTCTGGGAGCTCCCTCTTCACCAGAGATGAAAATTACCCCCCCCCCCGACACTATCTCTCACATAGGCTGGGGGCGCAGTCAGCAGATTATCTACAGAATCAGATTAAACAGGGCACTCTCACTGTCCACCAGGGTTTGATGATGTCAAAAAAAAGAAGCGTCTGTCACTCAACAGGTTAAATTCAATCCACTTTCCAAAGAAACAGATATATAAAATATATATATAAATATATATATATAAATGTATTGCTCCCACTGCTATAATTCGACACATTTTCCTTAAAAATACTTGCAGTTAAAATGGTTCCATGTTCCGAATCCATCCACTCAGAGTCCAAAAAAATGCACTGATGTAATAAATCCTGGCACCTTCAACCAAAACCAAGAACCAGAACCCAAGAAAATTGGATCACGACCGACCAAGAGTATCAATACCCGAAGCCCAAGTAATTCCCCTTCTTATGTAACCCCTAGATGGCGCTATCCCAGGGGCTACTACCCCTGCCTGATTTGCCACTAACAGGTTGAGGGGCCTGGATCCAATGGCGGGTGCCTCCACCCAGAGGTCAGGGTTTGCAATAGTTAAACTAACTTGGTCACAGCCCTCTGGGACACTGCAACCCCCCTTTCTTCCCACTAGTGGCCCACACGATATATCAGAATTACCTTCACAGTATACACTTACCCCCAGGTCTGGTTCCGCACTGGGACCTCCTGTGAAATGAGATACAGTGCAACAATCACAGTACAGTACTTTAACATAGACAATACCTCAGGCAGTATAACTTTGCTGAAACAAGCAGCTCTGATTTATTTAGGGGATATAACAAGGACAGGGGAACTCAGGTTAATTAGCTTATCACTCTAATAATCTACCTATGGCTCTGTGCACAGGCCTATCCCTATCAGTTACTGTCCCTGGGTACCCAAGCCCTAGTGGCTAGTCCAAACCGTGGCAGCTGGTAGGGCCCTTTCACACAGAGAAAAGGAGAATTAAACAGTCAGCAGTACAGTAATTCCATTTGGATTTAATGTGGCAATTCAACAGGGAGCTACTCTGAATTAGTACTCACGACCTCCAAATAAGATAGGGTCCTTCAATGTCAGCAGGGCTCACTTGAGGTACACAAACCTCTTCACACATCCATATAAAAAGAAAGCACTATACCAGGCAGGCTGCATCTGTATCCCGATCGCAATTACTGCACAATACCGGGAGAACACACAGCAGATTCAGTTCCTGACAGACCGAGTGCAATTTTCAGCAATTCCCAGTCTTCTACAGGGTGAGCCTGGTTTCTACTCTTCAGAGATCCTTTGATTCTTTTCACAGGACGGATTCAGTCCTAACAAGCTGCAGACCGGAACTCTGGGCCTTACACATGTTTTGACTAAAACTGCACACTGAAAAAGCACAGGGCTCCTTCCTTCTTCACTGCCAAAGCTCAACTGAAACTCCAACCGACAAAACCGGGCACTTCCTTTGAGTTCCTCCCAGTTCTTGACTGGATTGGCTGTCACTCACAATAGACTGCTGCTGTTGGTCCAAAAGGCACTGAAGTCTAAACTACATCTCCCAGAGTCACTGCCTATACAATCCTCTTGTGGCTGGCTCAGATTATGAGTCCAAGTTCTGATTCGTCCAAGGCACCATTTTAGAGCTAGCTTACTCCCACACTGATTGGTCCAGTTCAGCAGTTCAAAACTAGAATGGGGAACTAGCAGACACAGTTCTGACTGCAAAGAAAGCAGGTTAGACAAACTGTAATTTATTATTACTCTAAATAATTTCTGGCAAACAGTTACATCTTTCAGGTAGGTTCCTTTGCACCCTAGTGACTGCAAAATGAAGTGAATTGGCAGCAGCTTGAGTGGTACTCAATCAAAGAAACACACAGTCCCCATACAAATTAATTATGTCTGCAAGCAGACAGCTCTTAAAGAGACAGTACCAGAGGTTCTAAAAACACTCACTGATAAATGGCTTAAATGCCAAACACCATTCAGGCTTGGAGCATTCAAGCAAGCTCCTGGAAGTCTTTTGGGAACCCCCATTTGCAGGGGGGTTACACTTATGTCTCAGAGGTATACCCGAACTAGTCAGCCAACCACCGAGGCCAAAGGCAACCCAGAAAGCCGCCGACTCTCCAGTCGACTACCTCTAGTTCCACAGGGGAAAACACCAAGGCCAGAGGATCTACCTCACCAGGTCTCTCAAGTTAATTGGTCAGTCCAAAAAGATGACAAATAGAGCCTTCTTCAGGTTTTTCAAAAATTTGCAGATTTAAATCCAAAATGAAACGTCAGTCCACAGCACCACGGTACCCCTCACCTCCGCCGTAGAGCTGCAATCCAGACAAACAGTGTACAATCGAAAACCCTGATTCAGAGTAAATCAAGGGAAAAGTCCTTTAAGATGCCAGAGATGCAGCACAGGGAGTCAGTTCAAAATGCCAACAACAAACCAGAACCTCTCTCGCTCCTCCACTTAGAGCTCCGGGATGCTTCCTACAATGTTGCTGGTCCGCGGAACTCAAAGCAGGCTTCAGATAGGTCAGCAGTTGCTACTCAGATGTTTTACAACTGCAAAACTGTTCTGGGTCTGCAGGTAAGGACATAGCACTATGATTTTACAGTCAAATTTACCCTTGCTCTGGATCGGTGGTCAATTCCAATCCCTGGTACAACCACCGTAGAAATACCATGGTATGGCACCATCCATCAGGATAGCCCCATCACAAGGGGGCACTCTCGGGGGGTTGATATCCTCCGATTGGGATGTGTCTGGGGCAGTCCAGGGGCAAAGAGGTAACCAGGGCAAAAAACAATAAATTGAAAAAAAAAAAAAATTGTTAGAGCTATTTCTGCACATACCAACCATTAAATCATTGAACTAACTAGATAGAAATATTCCTCAACTCTAAATATATGGGGCCCACTATTTACAGACATACTATTCTTTAAAATGAGAAAGTGCTCCACATTTTGACCATTTGCTCCAATTTTTGAAGGCCACTGCTATGAATTTTAATGTTGAGAGGTATGGTCTGGGTGGCTGAAGCCTGCAGGCTTAAGACAGTGCTCCTTGTAGCACAGCTAGGCCAAAGCCAAACCTTTCTCAAGAGACAATGTCCAGACTGTAGTTTTTAGTGAAGGTGTGGAGAGTACCCGAGGTGGCAGTTGCACAGATGTCTGCGGCAGAAACATTTTTAAAAACCAAGCAACAGAGGTGGTCATGCCTCCTGTGAAATGACCATGAACCACCACAGAAGTTCCTTATCATAATTCCTGTAACAGAAAGGAATACAGTTTGCTAGCAATGTGGATAAGCACTGTTTAGAAACTGGGGTGCCCTCTTTCCCAGGGGCGAACTAAACAAACAGCTGTAAGGCCTTGCTGCAGTCCTTTGAGCGGTACATATAGTACCAGAGTATTCTAAATAC
The DNA here is from genome assembly GCA_016271365.2 of Neoceratodus forsteri. Classification (NCBI taxonomy): domain Eukaryota; kingdom Metazoa; phylum Chordata; order Ceratodontiformes; family Ceratodontidae; genus Neoceratodus; species Neoceratodus forsteri. The sequence goes on from CM028130.1 coordinate 950,947,367, forward strand.
ATTTAGAATATGGAGCAATGTTTCCCCTGGATTGGCATGCTCTAGAAAATAAATTGGTAGGTGGATGGTTTAATTTAAAGTAAACTCAGACACCACCTCTGGCAGAAACTTAGAATTAGTATGCAAAGACACCCTGTCTTTCTGGAAGATCAAATTAGGACATGCACACATCAGAGCTTGTAGCTCTGAAATCCTTCAAGTAGAAGGGACTGCAACTAAAAAATACACATTCCAGGAAACAAAGTGTAAACCACAGGTTGCAGCTGGTTCAAAGGGAGCCACAGTAAGCTTTTCCAAAACAAAATTCAGATCCCAAGCCAGGACTGGAGTATTAATGGGAGGCTTCAGCTGAAGAATGCCTCTGAAGAACGTACGGGCCACCTCCAGCTGGGCAAACATTTGACCCTTAATAGGCACATGGAAAACTGAAATAACAGCCAAGTACACCTTGATTGAGGACTACTGCGGGCCTGCATCCAACAAGGATAACAGATGCTCCAGAACCTGATAACTGGACAGGTGAATGGATCCAGGTGGTAGAAGCAGCCCATAGAGTAAACTGCTTCTACTTTATAGAATAAGTGGATCTGGTGGAAGGCTTTCTAGCAGCTACCAGAACAGCTACATTTTGGGAAACCCAAGTTCATGAAATGGCTATGTTTTCAGGAGCCAAGCATGGAGATGGAGTGATCTGAGGTCCAGATGGACCAGGATTCCCTGTTCCTATGACAGCAGACTCTTGAACAGGGTTAGAGGCACTGGTGGTTCCACCGCTAGCTGTTGTAGTATGGGGAGCCAGATCTGTCGAGGCCATAGGAGAGCAATGAATATTAGAGTGGCCTCCTCCATCTGGAGCTCGAGTAGCACCCTCTGAATAAGGGGGAAGGGAGGAAAGACATACAGGAACTTCCCTTTCCAAGAGGGAGACAATGCATCTCATTAGAAAATGTCACGCTATGGAATAAGAAAGCAGAAAAGCAGCAGTTCCGTGTTGTGTGGGGACACAAAAAGGTCCAACTCTGGAAGGCCCCTTCTGTCAAACAGGTCTTCGACTACTGAGGTCAGCAATTCCCATTCATGCATCTGGAACTGTGACTTGTTTAGTATGTCTGCCAAGATGTTTTAGGCGCCTGGAACATGTACTGCTGGCAGTTCTAGACCATGTTCTAGAGCCCGATACCAAACTCTCATTGTTTCCCTGCATAGGGAATAGGAGAGCGTTCCCTCTTGCTTGTTGATGTAATGCATCACACTGACTGTGTCCGTCTGTACTAGCAGAGGACCTGGGGACAGAAGAGTCTGGAAGGCCTGAAGCCTGTACAGAGCAGCTAGCATTTCTAGAATATTTATTTGTAAGGTGCTCTCCACTGGTGTCCATATACCCTATGTGCACCCCAGCCCATCCCCAAAGCATCTGTTGTGAGAATCTGAAGGGGGGGGGGGAAGAGAGATCAGGAAGGGAACCCCCTTTAACAGATTGCTGGGTTTCATCCACCATTTGAGCACTCTGCGCACAGGAGACGTGACTAGAACCATTTGTTCTAGGTCATCTGTGAGCTGGCCCCACTGGACTCAGTCTTCTGAGGTAGCCTCATGTGCAACCTGACCAATGGTACTGTCACAAAGGCCGCTGCCATGAGGCCCAGTAGCCATGATGTCCTGGCTGAGACATACCAGCTGTTATGTACTAGTTGTGCTTGGGAAACCAGGCGTCTGAAGGGGGACCCTGTCCAGGGGCAGAAAGGCTGAGCTCTAACTGGTGTCCAAAACCGCTCCTTTATATTACAGTTCTTGACAAGGAGTGAACACTGATTTTGGTACACTGAGAGTAACCCCCAGAGGACTAAACAGTTGTTTGTTCACAACGGTTCCTTCAACGACGTACAGATCATCGAAAATTCCTGTAAAAGTGATTACATTTTTTGATAAAAGAAATAAAGTGGCAGCTATTGCAGTGGCGTTTCATTCTGCAGTCCGACAAGTATGGTCAACAGTGGGAAAAGAACTGAGGAAAGGAGGGGTCACCCACCTTTATACGGGAGAGTTGACATCTAATGTTGTTGTGGGAGGCACCTGGTGGACTGCTTACAAAAGTTTCTGTGTGCTCCTAGTGTCTGCCAGCTTATAGTTTGATAGGTGTGGCCTAACAAAAGAGATATCCTCAAAGAAGATTATCCCTTACTCTTGCGTAGTCTCTTTTGCTTCCATCTGGACACAGACTACGACAGCACAAGAGATGGGTAGAAGGGACCTCAGTTTAACATCTTATCTGAAGGATGGCACAATCTGACCAGGCTTCCATTCTTCCATGATACGACCCCCTTACAGGGTCCCACTTCCCAGACAGGGTTTGACTCCGCAGTGGAGGTGGGTGCTTAGTCTGTGGTCTCAGACCTACAGGGGACTGGATGTTATCCTGTTTTTCCCCCACCATTTTTCTTCCCCTGAGAGCTGCGAGCATGCCATGCTGCACATATGTGAATGTGCCACTGGGGTCCAGTGGTTGCCCCACCCCCAATATAAGCCGCCACGGTGCTACCATCCAGCTTCAACCAGGTGACAGACAAATAGTGAAGTATGTCATCCCCCCTTTCCTAAAGGGGGAGACCTACAGCTGTCTGTGTGTTGCTCAGCCTACCTTCCACCCACTGGCCCGTAGCAACCAGAGTCCACTCCCAAATCTGGTCATCATACATTCCTCCCCGTGGTGTGACTAGTATTTTAATAGGCCCCTCAGACACACAGAATGACTCTGCAGAAGGTGCAAGCTCCTAGCCCACCCACTGGGGTCACTGTGGTGCAGGACCCAGTCGAGATATGCTGCCTCTTGACAGAAGCCTGCCACCTGGACTCCCCCAATGCGGTGATCAGAGTCTGCTCTCGAACTCTGATCACCTGCACTGCACTGAGCTACTGCTGGGGCACTGGGGCAGCCCAACCCCCCCAGTCATTTATGAAGAAAGAAAGAAACAGCATAACTACAGTTACAACAGCCAGTAGTGGAGCAGAGTGAAGCTACGTATCAAATTGCTGACAGGAATGCATCTAGTTATTTATCTTGTGGTTATTAAGAGAGCTGGAGAGGGTTTTTCATTATGAGCACAATAGGTTCTCAGACAGCATTCCACGCATGCCAGCCTCTATCAGCTGTAGCAGTTTTAATTTAAAAAAATTGCCTCTTTGTCCATGGCGATGGTCAGCCCAGGATAAACATTCCTTGCCGATCCCATCTGACAGGAACTGGGCCGCACTTAATAATCCCATCACCTCTGTACTTCCGAGTTCTTTGGCCAAACTCGTAATTCAAGGCCCCACAGCCATTCACTGTGACCTGTGTTGGTGTAAACAAGGCTAGTATGCGAAGCCTCCCCACCACCACTTATTAACTCGGATTTGTTAACCTGGTAGGATCTTCAGCAACTGGTCACAATTTTCAAGAATGACCCAATCACATATACGAGACATGAGACACAGCACACTTTTTACAAGTACATGGTACAGCCTACAGAACAGTCGGAGTAGAGTCAGACAGGATCACTGACTGCATGAACACTTACAGACCGCAAGAACATGAGCTTTAATTAGCCTAGTAAAAACAGACTCCAGTGGAACTAAAGAATGAAAGACCATGACAGATACACATATAGGAATACAGTAATTAATTGAAGCATAGAAGTAAATAATTTTAAGAAGCATAACTTACAACATGACAAGTTGAGTTATTCAGAAGCTGATTAAGTTGTAATGCCACGCAGTTAACTGCTGTATGTAAGCATTAAGCCACGACGGAGGTGTGCTCTAATGCTGGATTGATGCATGGGGGGGGGCACTGGGTGCCCGAGGCCCAGGGCTGAGGGCTACCACCCGCCCCCCCCATGCATCAATCGCATTAGAGCTCACCGACGGAGTGGCTTAATGCGCTTGTTACATGGGCCGCGTGACGATGGAGTCACCAGGAGCCTGCTTGGTGTGCATCGAACAACATAACACAGGGAGTCAGAGCTGGGAGGAAACATTTTGACTGCACTTTGAAATGTCACTAGATACCAACATTAACATACTGATGTGGCCAACATATTCAGTAGCTGGAACTAAAGAACATACTGTGGCTCACATCGCAGTCTGGAAATTCTACCGATCTGCGTGGGTATTTGCTTCATACCTGGTGCTGGAGGTCTCCACTGCACTGTTCACTCGCCGCGGTGTGCGACCGGAATGCAGATTTGCCTGAAGCCCCCAGTGACTTCCCTGTGCCTCTCGCTCAGTCCTCTGACGTTGGCGTCTTGCTGGCTGCTGCTGCTGTCTCTTCCCTCTGTCGCTGCTCTGCTCGCCCCTCCTTCTCCCTCGGTGCTCGCGACTCCTGCCGCCGTAAACTACTCCTCGTCCCACTGCTGCATCAGAACACTCCTGTGCCAGAGAACCATACCCGACTTGCCTGCATGCTCTATGCTGCCTCGTGACTGTGCTAGCTCTCCATTCGTGCCCCTGGTTCTGTCGTCCCTCCCATTTCTGTCGGCGGGTAACTGGTCTCCCTGTTGGTCTGCCACTCTTGCGCCTCTATCTCGCTCCCCACCTGTGCCCAGTGCTGCTAGGCTAGGGGTCTGGCTCACTTCAGTACTACCATTTTGAGGACGGCATCTATCGTGGGTTAATACCCGCTCCAAGTTGGGCCCCATGACGCCTTTTCACCAATCACCGGTGCCCATTCCAGCACTCTGATTATTGCCATGTAACAACTGGTTTTAAGTCACATGACAGAATGCATGAATTACTGTAACATGCAACAGACAATAAATGTCAATTCTGCAAATTTAACATAAAACAAGACTTTAAAAAAATTACACTGTTTCACAATTAGGATTATTACTGGGTATTGTGTTCTATAATTCAGTAGCTCGATACAAGACCTTTGACTCTATGTTTGCTTCCTAAAAGGAAAAGTGACGCATTTTGATTGGGCAGACCTCAGCCCATACATGCTGTGCACAGGAATAACCAGTTCAGAGTGAACTGAGGAACTCTGCTACAGACTCGCTATATTAGGGAACTGGGCTACATGTTCAAAAGCACAAAACTACCTGTACCAGACAGATCTGCAGAGAGGAAATGCGGTACATTCCTCCTCAACCAGACCCACTCCACTCACAAACCTTGATTTGGTCCTCACAGAAAAAGTGAGACAGCAGCTTCCATGATGTGAACAGGGGTTAAGGTGACACATCTGAATACCATTTAGGACAAAGAAAGCATTTTCAAAACAAAGCATGTTATGGACTACCCCCTCCAACCCAACCACACACACACTTTTATAAATGAAAAAAAAAATTAGAAGAGGAATTTTCATAGCTGAGGAGATTTAAACTAACTCCCTAACCCGAGGATGAGTCATCGCTACCTCTGTTGATAATGTGAGGTTAAGTTGGCACATGAAAAGTTTCAGATTACCAAGGAGCTGGTTAATCAGCCCACAGGGCATGTGACCACATTATCTAAATTACAATAACAAACTCAATAAACAGACATCATTGCACAAGCTTTCATGTTTTATACACACACACACACACACACACACACACCACAAAGAGTGCAGTGTAATGCCTAAAAAAGACTGTAAAGGAACCTATTCCTCAATGAAAAGTGATCAACTGCCTGTGACAAGTGCGTGTGTGTATACATAACTAGAGTAGAACTATGAAAGCGATAAAATTCAGGATGTGAGCTTCTACTGGAAAAACTGCACTAGAAAACAAAAGGGCGGCGCACACACCAAGGAGTTTTAAAGCACTACTAAGCTAACGTGCAGGACCACCCACCGAGAGGCAGGTAGAAAACACCCTTACATATTTACCTTATACTGAGGCTTCATCAGGGAGCCCAGTGAAGCTTTAAAACTGCCTTGGTGTGTGCGCCTTCCGTTTTTGTTTTCTAGTTACCAGTTTGATAGTTGGCAGCAATATTAAGGGTCTAATGTGCACTGTTTCTCGTGTAATATTGTAGTAAGAGCACACCCTGAGCATTGTGAGGCACAAGGCACAGCAGAGTGCCTCCAGCCACCCAGGAAGGGAATGTAAGGTGTTTTATCGGAGTACAGTCCTACCTTGCTCCCTACCCTCTCTGAGTGGCCCTCCATAATAATTCCATACTGGCAGATAAGTACCCAAATATAATGCCAGGTATACAGGAACAAACATAAACAGCTTTATTCCCATGCCAACAATCCTGCAAACAATGTAAGTCAGAACGTGCACTCAATCAAAAAACTAGCATAGATTAGGTGCCCAACATAGGCGAGGTGATTTGGCTACTAAGACCTCTATTTAGTCAGATCAAGCTGAGATATACTGCCTTTAGTTTGTTCTTCTTCTGAAATGCTCTTATACACAAGACGCAATCATCTTTAGGAGGGGGAGGGATGCAGGGGCCGTAAGAAAAAATTACTCACCTTAGTAATGTTGTTTCTTCTAATGGAGTCTTGCTATATTATAGACATTAGCAGTTTGATCCAGCTCTAGAACTGCCCCGGGAGTGAAATGGTTAAAACCATTCCAAAATAGAATTTTGGCACGAGAGCAGCTCTATCTGTGTCATTTCAAACTTGAACTGTCAGATCTTTACGAGCCAAACTCACCAAGGTCTGTGTGGAAGCTGTAACCTACACTAGCCAAATGGCTACCTAAATAATAACAACCATTGATGGTCCCAACACCCAAGACTCAAGTCAGGGGACCAGAAATACTAACACCATTCTAATAATATGAAAATGGAACATAAGTATAATAAAACACACTGCAGCGTACACATACACACCCCAAAAGTCCCAAAGGGACAAAATGCTAAAGAACATCGTAGTGCCACACTAAGTTGCCGCACCCCACCAAGTAGAGGTTCTGAGAGGGGCAGGTTGGGGAGGTTATAATATAGCAAGACTCCATTAGAAGAAACAACATTACTAAGGTGAGTAATTTTTCTTCAAACAACATGAAGTCTTGCTATATTATAGACATTAGCAGAATACACAGCAGTACCTCCATGGAGGAGAGGCAGAACCTACTTAGGGAATAGGCTCTGAAGAACAGCTGTGCCAAACCGGCATCTCCTGGCCTGGACATCCAGGGAGTAATGCCTGGTAAAAGTGTGTACCGCTTTCCAAGTAGCAGCCTGGCAAATCTCTAATAAAGGGATATCTCTGGCAGCAGCTAGAGACGAGCTGTACCCTTGGTAGAATGAGCCCTCAAACTGGGGGCTTGCCCACTTTCTGATAACAAAATTGATACAAGAGACAATCCACCTGGCTATTGATCTCTTAGTGGCAGGTTTGCCTTCCCAGCTTCACCATAGGTAAGGAAAAGTTGGAGGATTCGAACCTGTGACCTTTATGCACTCTATATAATAACTAAGAGCTCTCTTAACATCCAGGCTGTGCAACCTCCTCCTCACCTGAAGAGGAGTGATCAGTGAAAAATACTGGAAGGGAGATAGATTGATTAAGATGGAAATCTGAAACCAGCTTAGGCAAAACTTCCTATTAGTCCTAAGGACTACCTTATCCCTGTGGAAAGAAATAAAGTCAGTCTCCACTGACAAGGTTTGCAATTCACTTATGCATCTGGCAGAAGTGATAGCCACTAGAAAACAGTTTTCCAAGTTAGGTACTTAAGCTCTGCAGAAGACAGAGGTTCAAAGGGGTTGCATTAACTGGGCAATGCAAACATTAAGGTCCCAAGCAGGGCGGTTCCCGAAAGGGAGGATTAGTATGGAGTAATCCCTTAAAAACTTGGAAAATACAGGATGAGAGGAAAGAGGGATGACTTTCCTGCTGACACAAAAACAGACACAGCTGCCAAATGAACTCTCAGGGTAGCTGGTCTGAGACCAAGGAATTAAGATGTACCATGTAATCTAACAAAATGGGCAATTCAGCAGATTCTGGGGAAATATTTTTCCAGCACACCAAATGGAAAACCTTTTCCATTTAGAACTATAAGTAGCTCCTAGTGGAAGGCTTTCTGGAAGCCTTTAGGATCTCAAGAACACCCTGAGAGAGGTGTAAATCAGCAAACTCTAACTCCTCAAGAGCCAGGCCTTGAGGTTGAGGGATTTGAGGTCCGGATACCAAACCCTTCCCTGGGCACAAGTCAACAGATTGTGATTCCTGGGAGGCACAGGGAAGATGGACTGTCAGAGACAGAAGGAGTGGGTACCAGGGCTGCCTGGCCCAATCCGGGGCAATCAGAATCACCCTGCAAGGCTGAGATCTGATTTTGACTAGTACTTGAATAGGAGAGGAAAGGGGGAAAGCATAGAGGAACTTCCCTCCAATCCAGAAGAAGGGCATCCAGGGAACTGAGCCCAGCACTGGAGGCCTGCAACAGAACAGAGGAAGTTTGTGATTGTCTGGGGCTGCAAAAAGATCTATCTGAGGGATGCCCCACCTGGCAAAAACTATCCCCAGCACTTGAGGATCCAGGGACCATTCGTGATGGCCCTGGGAAATCCTGCTGAGGGCATCCGCTAGGACATTGTCCTTCCCTGGAAGATGAACTGCTATGAGGGAAGTGTTCAGGGAATAGGCCAGAGACCACAACTTCATTGCCTCGGTGCACAAGGCCGAAGACCGAGTGCCCCGTTTGTTGATGTACCACATTGTTGTGGTGTTGTCTGTTCTGACTTGTATCACCTTGTCGTGGACAGATGCAGAAAAGCTGAAGAGCTAAAAGACAGCTCTGAGTTCCAGCAAATTGATGTGGAGCAGAGATTCCTGGGGGACCAAACTCCCTGAGTGGAAAGGTCGCCCATGTGGGCTCCCCAACCCAGAAGGGAAGCATCTGTAGTGAGAGTCAAGTCGTGAGAAGGGGAAATGAAGGGGAACCCCGCTCTTAAATTGCTCTGATCCTGCCACCACTGGAGAGCTAGGATCAAGGTTGAGTCACTGGGACCAACTTGGAAAGGGGTCTCTTCTCTGAGACCAAAAGGTTCTCAAGTGAAACTGAATGTCTCTCATCTGAAATCTGGCTCCCTGCACAACAGCTGTGGATGCAGCCATGTGCCCCAGGAGCTGCAGAAAGTGTCTTGCTGGTCGAGAGACCTGCAGAGTGAAGGAAGAGGCCAGAGCCACTAAATTCCTTACCCTTTCTGGGGAAGAAAGGCTCTCTGGCTAGTTTTGTGTCAATTCTGCCCCTATAAAGTTGAGTACCTGGACTGGTTCCAGAACTGACTTTGGTAGGTTTAGCAGAAAACCCAGGGAGGTGAGAAGCTGCTGGGTGACCTGCAGGTGAGATTTTACCTGTTCTGGAGACTGGCCTACAATGAGCCAGTCATCTAGATAAGGAAAAACAGCAATCCTCTGCCTCCTTAAGTGGGCCACTGCCACTGCTAGACACTTTGTGAATACCCTTGGAGCAGAGGTAAGGCCGAAGGGCATTGCTCTGAACTGGTAATGACCTGAGGGCAGTTCGAATCTGAGGTACTTTCGATGGGATCTTCTGATTAGGACATGGAAATAGGCATCCTTGAGGTCCAGGAGGCTAGCCAGTCCCTGGCCTTAGGAAGAGTAAAATCATTGCCAGAGTTACCATTTTGAACTTTGGTTTCAAAAGATGCTTGTTCAGATATCTGAGATCTAAGATGGGCCGCCATTCTCCTGTCTTTTTTGGGGTAAGGAAGTAGCTAGAATACAGACCCCTGCCCTGATGCAGGGGAGGAACCCTTTCTACTGCTCTGAGAGCTAACAGGGATGAGACCTCTGTTTCCAGAGCGAGGGTCTCTGAAGCACTTGCAGGTAGAAAAAATCTGCTTCTCAACTTGGGAAACTTTTTGAAGCTGAGAACCAGACCTGGCTTACTACTTCCAGAACCCACTTGTCTGAGGTTAAAGAAGCCCAATTCTGACTGAAGTAAAGCAGCCTGCCCCCACTGGTATAGGAGAATCGACCATGGGCACCCCATCAGGGTGCCTGTTTTGCAGGAGCTTTAGGCTGGGGGTGGGAGCAGATCTGCCCACCCTCGTCTGCCTACCTCTGAAGAAGCCCCTCTGAGCATAGGCAGAGGAGGCCTGAGTCTGTGTAGAGAGGCCTGTGAAAGGCCTGCCCCTACCCCTGGGGGGCATGCCTTTGAGGAGTGGCCTCTGCCTCCTTAGCCTGGGCACTTTTGTAAGTAGTCCTATATTCATCCATCTTCTTCATGTAATTCTCTGTCTGCTCTCCAAACAGAGAATTTCCCACCACAGGAAAATCCATAGCCTTAGTCTGGGTATCCTGTGACAAACTAGTACACCTGAGCCAGGCCAACCTACGAAGCTACAGATGTGGCCATGACCCTAGAGGAAACATCATTAACATCCACAGCAGCATGAAACTGAACCTTAGAGGCCTCAATGCCATCAGCAGCCACCTGTTCTAGTTCACTAGCCAGCTGGCCATGGGCCTGCTTGGCCAATTGCATAACAGTATCCCATCTAGATTTCTGATACCTAGCTACATAAGCCATATAATTTGCTTGCCTGAGTCCCAGAGAGGCTGCCATATATACTGTTTTGCCATGGCATCAATCTTCCTGGAATCCTCATCAGGAGGATGTGAAGCCAAGGGAATATTAGCTTTATCACAGGCAGCAGCCTGAACTACCCCGACATGACTGCATTGCTGAGAAAGGAATTCTGTATCAGGGCCTGACAATGTATACCTTCTGTCCATCTTTTTATCTACAGGAGGCACAGAATTAGGAGCTTTTAAAATTTTAGTTGTTTGTTTCCTAAAAGACTTATGTAAAGGAATAGACAATCTCCTAGACTCTGGAATATCCATCATTTCTACAAAATCAGGCTCCTCTTGCTCATCCACAGCCTCTTCTAAAGGAAGCTGGAGGTTTCAGCAACTTTTTATAAAACATAAAATGAGATGGGACTCAGACAGCATAGGGGAGATTCTAAGGTCTGTCTGGAGAGATGTCGGTTCAATGGGCACACCAGACCTTCCAGCCACATTCATACTGTTCATAATCCTCCTCCCCTCCTCTGGTTCATAAAATTCCTCAATATCATAATCCTGAACCACTGGGACCGGACGAACCGAACCTTTTACCAGATAGTGGTGGTTGGAGCGGACCCTGAGACAATGACTGGACAATTTGTATGGCTTTTGCTATCTCTGCAGCAGTTGGAGAAGAATTTTGGACCCCAGACCTGCTGATTTTCTTGTTTTCTTTACTGGAATTGGTTCCTCAGAACCAGCTTTTCTTTGCCGAGGAAGTCTGGCCCTGGTCAGAGGCACTCCCTCTAGTTCCGGTTGGCACGAACCGGGCTGTACATCGGGTCAAGCGGACTTTTGGCCCTCGTTCCCTGAGCCTGCCCAATCTTTTTCCAGGGTGGCTGCAGGGAAATTCTTACATACCTGGCAGTTTGACTGGAGGTGGTCAAACCCCAGACAATAAACACATGTGGTGTGTGGGTCAGCCTTGGCAAGACTTCCCCACAAACATCACAGTGTTGAAACCAGTGGGCCTGGTTTTCTTTTGGGTTTCTCAGACATAATGCCAGCCTAACCAAAACTTGCCCTTTTAGCGGCAGTGCCAGGCAGACACCCTTATCGGTTCCTAACCGTGTCGCGAATGACCAAACGTAATAAATCCGTTTTAGAACCGAGGCAGAACAGGGGAACCGCACTCTAAAATAGTAACTTTTAGTTTTAAATGAGTTTTAAACCCACTGATGGTTCAAAACCGAACCGATAACTTACAAGTTCCACACAGACAAAACCTTCATTTACTTACGGTTACCACAGATAGAGCTTGAACGAGCGGTTTTGCGATTAAAATAAAACTATTCTCAGTTAAATCCAACCGAGAAAACACTTTTTAAACCGAGAAATGAACCGAGCAGGAGAAATCTCGAGCGACTGTTCACTGAGGCGGAGTAAAGAATCTGACAGTTCAAGTTTGAAATGACACAGATAGAGCTGCTCTCGTGCCAAAATTCTATTTTGGAATGGTTTTAACCATTTCACTCCGGGGCAGTTCTAGAGCTGGATCAAACTGCTAATGTCTATAATATAGCAAGACTTCATGTTGTTTGAAATGATATTCTTAAGAAAGAGTTTTTCAAAATTACTATCTTGGTTCACTACTCAGGGGATGGTCCTCAACATCAACAAAAATGAAAACTATGATTTTCAGCAGAGCAAAAAAAAAAAAAACGATGAAATAGTGAATTTTTGTTTAGAGCCCTTGATGGCGAACCTATCGAAACAGTTAATCAATTTAGGTACTTTGGTGTTCATTTATATGAATATCAAGTGGACATGATAAAAAACATACACCAACGTTTGGGTTCCCTATATAGGTTCTGGAGCAACCTTTTGCCTGAAACTTATGTACTCCTGACAAAGAGCTTACTGTTACCAGTTTTGGACTATGGAGTGTTAAATTACTCAGGTACAAGTAGTGGGGTATTATTCAGGATTAAAGTAGTGTGTAACTCAATATGTCGTCATTTCATTACTAGACGTACTACTCATCATTGTTTGTTGTACCAGGCCACACATGTACCCTCACTGGATCACCATGTGAAAACAAAAATATTGATTCCCCTCAATAAGATCGTCCTGGGTAGGGCTCCTAAATAATCCTAGAACCGTTTCCAGCACAACATAAAAATCGCTATACCAGATCCCAGGAATCAAGTTCGTTTTCGTGGAACTTGTTTTGGCCAAAGAGCTTTTGACTTTGTTGGACAAAGTTTATAATCAGCTGCCAGAATCAGTCAAGACTAACAAATCAGGACCTGTTTTTACGAAACTGTCTATAGGCTTTTTAGATGGTCAGTCTTATTGTTGTTGTAAATAACTTTACTGTTAGAATTTTTTTTCTGTTTTGTAATTTGTAAACACTGCTCACACTTGAAAAAAGGGGAATTTTGCTCAATGTGCTTTTCCATAGTAAACAATACAATGAATGAATGATTAGCTAGGTAGTTGCGATTAGCTGCAGATCAGCAGGTCCAACCCAATACAGCTCTAGATGCACTCTTTACTGGAGGTCACTACTCGCACCCACCTGGTACCAGGATATTACAATTAATGCACTCGGGAATTCCCAGTTACAGGAGTTACAGGGAAACCATTGTTGGATCATTGTAGACCTGGTGATGCTGCCACAGGCTGGCTGGCATTGGTGCACTCAACATTACTGTGACAGTATTCTGCTCAAACACACAGGTTACACAGTTCCTTAAATGCCTGTCCCACCTTTTAGTGATTTTCTTAAGTTTATTCGATTGCCATTTGACTTATCTTATTGTATATACCCTATGTCAGTGAAAGTCATTCCTCACCATTTTCAATATTTAATCCAATATGTGTATTTAGATATAAGGGATCGTACTTTAGGGCCTTGTTGGTCGAGCGGTGTCCTTTATTAATCTCCAACTGGCCATCATAAGATATTAAAAAGATATTAAATAGGACACAAAATCAAACCCCATTCTTTTCAATGGGGTGCGCCCAGCTCTCCTTGCTTTCGACGTCATTACGCAGGCGTGGTCTTCAGTCGGGAAGTGAAAAGAATTGGCTTGGGCACCTTCTAGGGGCTAAAGTAGATCCTTTGTATCTAAATACACACAGTCAGATAAATACTAATGGTGAGAAATGTTCCATGACTATAAGGTATCTAAGGTAAGGGCAAGGTAATCTAAGAAAATCACATTTAACATGAGGTACTGTCATTCAAAAGTGACATGCCAATTGTAATCCAACAAGAAACAAACCCACCGCTGTAGGTTGCAGAGCACTTCTGTCTCAGCATGCAGTTACCTAAAACAGCTTCAGAGGATGCAATTGCTACGGACTCTATTTGGACCTGGCCGGGGCCATCAGTCTCCTTCGACACTGCAGCAGCACAAGAGTCAACACCACACAGTCGCCAATGTCCAAAACAGATTTCCTCCTCAGAGGGCTACGCACTGAACTTTAGCTGTCATCCTGCGCAGGCCATACATGCCTATGACAGGCTAACACCATTGGTCCAATCACTAGGTCTGGGAATGATGTACTTAGAACTGTAGACATGCACTAGATCTGCTTGCTTCGGAATCCAAAGCAGATCTGGCCCTTTCTCCTCAGTCTGCCATAGAAACACAGAAACACAGAAACACAGATCACGACAGCAGAGAAAAAGAAGAGAGGTCCATCCAGTCTGCCCATGTTCCCTATAATCCATTTTATACACAGCTTTTAGCCCAGGCCTCCACTGGTCACATCCTTAGTCTGTCATCCCCGATCACACTCAACAGGCGCCCAGGTGGTGCTGAACACAGCATCCCCACTGCTCCAGGGTTAGCAACAGTTATCCAGCCTGGGAAAGTCAGAGATCAGCCAGCTGAGTGCCAACGGTCATAGCATGGCAGCTCCACAGCAGTTCAAGCCATTCAGTACCGTGACCAACATATTAGCCCAATCTATTCTTTAATTCACCCCATGCTGTGCAATCAAAGTGCTGGAGGGACTACAGTTCAACCAATTACATTTTTTCCTAGCTCACACTTTAAACGGAAAACAGTAGGGACCCTGACAAGTCTGATGGCCAGCACAAGACAAGAATAAAGGGACTTCAGAAGACATAAAAAAGAACTGGCAGAGTAGCATTTCTGCTGGCTTGTGCAATACCCATCGACTCCCCTGATGCCTTGCATGAGTGGGGTCATGACCTCTGCAATGGAGTCATACCTGGGCAGAACAGAGTGAAGAAGCAATTTAAATTAGGATGAAATTTGGGGAGTGTAAGAGAAGGAATTACTGTTCATGCCTACACAGGTATAAAGAAAATAGGTTGCGAGGACTTTTAAGGGAGTGTTACTGCTGTCATCATTTTGCTGTCCCTTTCTTACACAATTATTTAGTGTGAAAGAGCAATCTACTTCCATCCACTTGTTAACATTAGCAAAATTAGACAAAAAGCAGAAATCTTGACAGTTTTGTTCCTTTTCTATATTATAAGCTATAGGACAGGGTAAATGTGTTCATACTTCTGCGTAATTGAAATTGTCAGTGTTTCTCAGGAGAACTGCTAGGAAAGTGCCCCCCCCACCCAAAAAAAAAAAAAAAAAAGAAAACAAAATAGTCATACTACTAGACCAGGCAGTTTCTGCTCTGCAAGGAAGAAATCAGTCACAGCTCTGATGCAAATCCTCCTTATTTAGGCATAATGATAAAGAAGATCTCATTAGGTGTAGTAACACAGAAAGGCCACTCAGCAATTGCAATTTGCATAAAGATAAAAAATAGAGAAAATTCCCAATATCAAGTTGATAATTTTTTTTCCCCATTGAAGGAGTACTACTGTCAGAATTTGCAGTAACATATGTCATGCAGAGTATTTTGTGTGTTTAGTCCTGGTGTGTCCTTCCCTTTGTTTGCTAGTAGGAGTTCTCAATTTTTGCCTACCAGTTTTATGGCTTCTCCTACTAGTTTTATAGCCTCTGGGATTATTTGTTTGTTTTTGATAACCAGGTAAGTGCACTAGACATAAAATGCCTATTTTTAGGCACGACCCGTGAGAGTAAAAGATGGTTACAGTCAGTAAATCTCAGTATTGGCAGTACAGGAAACATGCAAATTACAATAAGGATTACAGTGAACATAAGGGATAAGTACAGCACATTAGATCATACAAAATCATCAACAGACAGAGAGGACTGGGAATAGAGTGTTAGTTTCAAAACAGTAGCTTGGTGAGCAACACAGCATCATAACATCAGGTATTATGAAATTCACAATTTAGTAATTCAGAATTTAAAAGTGCCAGTGGTGTTGGAGCAGGTTTAGCAGACAGGTAGAGAGAGGGAGGTGTGAACAAAAAATGACAGGTAGGATAGAGGGGGGAGGGGGGGGAAGTGGAGACAAATTGTCTGCACAGAGATGCAGTACGAGCATTTGAAAGAGTGGGACTGGTAGGAGAGAGTCCAATGGCAGAAAACTCAAGGGATGAAAACATTTGCAGGGATCGGGGCTATGAGGCCAATATGAAGCAACCGTCTAAAACAATTATGAGTAAGGGACTGACGGATGGTTAGCAGTATAGAGTTCCAATATTGAGGAGACATGCAGGAAAAGGCCTGGGATCCCATATTAGTTTTGCATCTAGGGACATGTAGAAGGCTTTGATCCCCAGAATGCAGGTTATAGTGAGGGCTGGGCTGATTTAACATGCAAGCGAGGAAGGGACAGCTGAGAGGGGTGGTTAGCTGCAGGAGAAGGCTAATTTAGATCCTTGTATAGTTGGCAATGATGGGTGAGGCGGTGCGATGCTAAGGCAAAATGAGAGATGCTGTTGTAAGCAGAGTCCCACGGACAGGTTTTGGCAGCTCCCAAGTAAGTGACTGAGCCATAGGTAAGAGCTGGCAGCAGTATGCCTTAAGCGATGGCAACTCTTGCAGAGGGGTTTAAGAGCATAGCTGGTTTTGTCTGCAAGGCCAATTTTGGAATTAATGGATTTACAAGTGGTGGAAATATGAAGGTCTAAGTCAAGAGAGGGGTCGAGCATCACCCCAAGGTATGTGAAGCTGCAAACATTTTCAAGGAAGGAGCCATCATAACAAGGGATTTTTACTTGCTCAGGACAATTTTTTAATCTAGTTGCAGAACCAAATAACACAGACTGTGACTTGCTTCCATTGAGGATCAGTTTGTTTCGCAAGAGCCAGGTTTTTTTTTTTTTTTGTTTGTTTTTTTAAAATCAAAGTCCGCAGAGAGGGTAGAGTGGAGGTCAGTAATGGCTTTAGAGCTATAGTAAAGGATAAGGTCATCTATATAAAAGTAAGGATGAACAATTCGTAGCATTAGAGTGATATCATTCATGAAAATGGTAAACAGAAGGGGGACCATGAACTGACCCTTGAGAGACCTCAATGTTTATCGTAGCAGATTCAGAGACAGTGGTGTTAAATTTAATGAATTGCTACTTATCCACTAGATAGCTGCTATGCCAGTTTATGACTTCATGGAAGAAGCCTAAAGACTTCATTTAGATAAGAGGAGAGGATGGTCAACGAGGTCAAAAGCCTTAGTTAAGTCTATAAAGACAGCACCTGTTAGGATTCCATTATTCATAGCACTTTTTGTGTCATTTGTGAATTTTAGGAGGGTAGTGGTGGTGCTATGACCTTTTCTAAAACTATGCTGAGAGTCGGAGAGAAGATTCTGGGTAAGAAGAGATGTTGTAGTTTGTATGGACACAAGCTTCCCTAGGATCTTGCTTAGGACTGATAGGATAGCAATGGGACAGTAATTTGAGATAATTTTGGGGTCAACTTTCTTGAAAACTGGACAGTTCTAGCTATCTTCCAGATGCTATGGACGATGCCAGAGCAAAGGGATACATTGAACATTCTGGCTAGCAGTGAGGCAAGTAGAGGGGCAGCTAGTTTGAGAAGCCTAGGTTCTAAGCCATCAGCACTAGTACTGGTGCAGTCAGGTACAGATTTAAGTAACTTCAGGACCTCCTGTTTGGAAACAACATGGAAATGAAAAGGAGGGGATTTATTGTAACTATCAGTATTGAGGTTTGGAACAGAGGCAGTGGTTGAGGAGAAAGGAGCTATAAATTTAGATAGGTCAGGAAAGTGTGTGTTGAAAGAGTTTGCGATGGTGACAGGATTATTGCAGTGCATGCCATCAAGTACCAAGTCATCTGTATGCTGGGTGTTTTTAACCCCAAGGAAGGACTTTATGTGGGTCCAAAATTTTTGGGGGGTCACCAGTGGCAGTAGTGAGTAGCTGCTTACAGTAACAGCTCTTGGCAGTGTGAATAGCCCTTTTACATACATTTCTCTTAGCTCCGTAGTTGCATAGGTCAGATAGTAGCCTGATGCCTTGTACCGGGCCCAGCTTGGTTCTCTAGATTTTAGTTGTGCAAGCAAGTCCTTCCTTAGCCACCTTGTAGGAGTGCCACGAATTCTAAGAGATAATGATGGGGGCATAAAGGTTTTGAATGAAACAGAATTTTATTAGGAACTAGTCAAGTGCCTCCTGGACATTACTCATAGTGTAGAGAGAGGACCAGTCAATCCTCGACAGTTCACTCAGGAAGGTTGATATGTTTAGATTGGCAAAGTTACAAAAGGAGATGATTTTGAGGGGAGAACAGAACTCCAGCCTTCCAGACACAGTAAATGGGGGAGTGATCAGCAATGGCATCTGAGAGAGCATCAACAGCAGCAGTTCGGTCATACCTGCTGACTGATCCAGAATTTGCAGAGATTCTAGAAGGGTCAGCAATTAACTGGTGTAAATTATGTTTAAGGTCCAAGTTTTCATAAGTTTTGTTTGATTTTTCTAACCAATTCAGATTTACAGATTTATGTTCCCAATGTGGCTGGAGTTCTCCCCTCTCTCTATACTTGCACCTTACCCCTCCCCTCTATACCCCACTCGACTGCTCCCTTACCCTCGTCCTTCTGTCCTCAAGCCAGTTTTATGCTACATCGTACTCGGATTAAGCGTGTACTCCAACAGTCACGCTTCTGTTGACAAGCGGTATTTTTTCTGTATTATTGTTCCTTTGTTGCACTTGTTACTGTACACCAATTTTGTACTAGTCATCTACAGCTATGCGTACACTATACACGCCTCCATTCTATATCTAAATCCCCATTTGATCCATTGGATAATTTGAATTACTGTTTGACTGTATATATGCTTTCCCCGTACCCTTTCCCCCAAGATGCACCGTGAATCAAGCAACTTGTTCAGTGTGACCTTCCTGGTGAAACATTTCAATAAATGAAGAAATGTGAGAGGAGTTTGGAGAGACCTGCAGTACCACCTGTTGGAGGGTTGAAAAGAAGAAGAGAGGATTTTAAACGACTGGCTGAGGAAATGGTGCAGGGAGGAGATGTCCATCTGTATTTGGGACTGGGAACAGACCTGGTCAAACAAAGCACTCTTCATCAGGCAGGCTACACCTCAGTAAGGAGGGTTTGAGGGTACTCTGGGACAAACTGGGGGAATATATGACCACTACACTTAATTTAAACTACTGGGGGGGGGCAGCAGGCATGCAGGCCAGTGAACCTCTCCCCTCCCCCCACAGTCATAGAAGAGGTCTGGTGGAAGGGGCAGGAACACAGTTAGCAAAGAGTGGAGGGGTGAGGAACAAAAAAGGGTATGTGGAGGGGTGCACACAGAGGGGATAAATGGGACTAAAGAATAGAGAGAAGTGAAGGAAGATTAGATTCTAGGTGGAGGGTGGTGTCTGTAAATGTGTGGAGTCTTGGAAACAAGATGGACAACCTGCAGGCACACTATTAACAGACAGGAGGGTGGACATAGCTGCAGTAACCAAGACTTGGGCAACATCACACCATGACTGGGACTTTGGTATCCCTGGATATAAACTATACAGGAGGGACAGAGTAGTCGGGAAGGGAGAAGGGGTGACAGTTTATATCAGGGAGGGAATAACCTGCATGAGGGAGGAGTCAGAGGAAGGGGAGGTGGAGGCATTATGGGTTCAGTTAAGGTCCAATATAGGGAGAAAGGTGAGGTTGGGGGTGGTTTACAGACCACTCAGTCAGGATGAGGAGAGTGACAGGTAACTGACCTCACAAATATTGTAAGCTTTGGGAAAAGAAGAGGTGGTAATTGTGGGGGACTTCAACCTACCCAAGGTGGACTGGAGCATACCATCCACAATATGTGCTACGAGTCAGGTGATCCTGGTAGGACTGCAGAGTGGGTTCCTGACTTAGGGCATCACTGAACCAACAACAGCTGAAGCAATTCTTGATCTGGTGCTCACAAATGGGGAGTATGCACAGGAAATAATGGTCAGGGAGCCACTGGGTGGGAGTGACCATTGCACAATGTGGTTCCAGTTGGATATGGGCAGGGAAAGCATTCTAAGACCAAAATCTTGGATTTCAGGAGGGTGGACTTCAGGAAAATGGGCGAAGTGCTAAGGAGCCATCTGGTGGGCATCAGAGCAGATATGGGGGTGGACCAAAGGTGGTCCATCATTAAGGAAGGACTACTGGTTGCCACAGCTGAGTGTGTTAGGTTCAGGGGGAAGAACACAAGGGCCAAAGCACCCAGTTGGTTCAGCTCTGGGGTTGCCCAAGCAGTAACAGAAAAGAGATTGGCCTATGGAAAACTCAAGAAGACCAAGAGAGAGGTGGATCAAGAAAATTACCTAAAGTTTGCAAGTGAGGGAAGTAAGGAAGTCTGGTGAGCAAAGGCACAGAAGGAGATGCAGACAGCTGAAGGAATTAAGAAGGAAGGGGGGAAGGCTTTCTTTCACTGTATTAGTGAGAAAAGGAACAAGGAAGAGAGGGATTGTTAGGCTTAAGAAAGGGGTGGAGTGGGTGGAGGAAAATGGGGGAAAAGCAGAGATACTAAATGAATACTTCTGTTCAGTCTTCACCAAGGAGAAGAATGGACCAGTGCCTTCAGGAGGGAAAAGAGGAGCCGGGGGGGGGGGGGACACACGTAGTGACAGAGGAGGATACAGTGATGGAGAGGCTACTGGCACTGAAGGTGGACAAATCACCAGGCCTGGACAGAGCACATCCAAGGGTACTAAAGGAACTGGCTGAGGAGCTGGCAGGGCCACTAGCAGACCTATTTAATAGTTCATTAGAGTCAGGCGTGGTACTGCAGGACTGGAGAACAGCACATGTAGTGCCCCTCCACAAAAGTGGCCCCAAGGATGACCCAGGGAATTACAGATCAGTCCGTCTGACTTCTATTGTGGGCAAGCTCATGGAACCATACTAAAGGAAAGGTTGGTGGAATATCTAGAGGAGCATGGTCTCCAGGATGTGAGGCAGCATGGACTCATTTTGGGGGGGGGGGGGAGATCATATCAAACAAATCTGATTGACTCTGATTGTGTCACTAAGACAGTAGACAGGGGCCAAGCAGTAGACATCCTCTATCTTGATTTCAGCAAGGCCTTTGACTGTGTGCCCCACAAGAGGTTGATCAGGAAGTTGGTGGACCTCGGGGTTGGGGAAAAGATGGCTAGATGGGTGGAAAACTGGCTGAGGGACAGAACCAGAGAGGTGGTTGTGGGGAGAGTTATCTGGCACTAGAGAGGTAACCAGTGGGGTCCTGCAGGGCTCGGTGCTGGGGCCGGTGTTGTTCAATGTCTTCATCAATGACATTGGAGATGGCATTAAGGGCAAAATGTGCCTATTTGCAGAGGACACCAAGCTCTGTGGGAGAGTGGACACAGCTGAAGGGACACAGGACCTACAGGAAGATCTGGAAAAGCTAGGGAGGTGGTCCAGGTCTGGCAGCTTGGGTTCAATGCAAAGAAATGCAAAGTTATGAATATTAGAGCCAGGAATCCCAGGACAGAGTACTACCTGGGTGGAGTTCAAGTATGTGCATCAGAGGAGGAGGAGGAGAAGGACCTGGGAGTGATGATCACTAGTGACCTGAAGCACTCCACACAGTGCAAGAAAGTAACAGCAAAGGCAAACAAGATGCTGGGATGCATATCTAGGGGGATCAGTAGTAGGACAGAGAAGGCTCTACTGCCTTTGTACAGGTCACTGGTAAGGCCACATCTAGAGTATGGAGTTCAGTACTGGTGCACACACCTCAAAAAGGACATCAACCTGCTGGAGAAGGTCCAGAGGAGGGCTACAAAGATGATAGCCGGTCAGCAGAGTAAGGCATACGAGGAGAAGTTGAGAGCGCTGAACATGTACTCCCTGGAAGACAGGGGAGACAGAGAGGGGACATGATTAGGACATTCAAGTACTTGAAAGGGATAAATAAGGTTGATAAGGAGAGTCTCTTTAAGCACAGTGGCAACCATAACACGAGGGGACACAGTTTTAAGCTGGAGGGTGGGAGGATTAGGAGGGAGGTCAGGAAGCACTTCTTCACAGAGAGGGTGGTGGACACTTGGAATGCAATGCCGGAAGAGGTCATCTCATTGAAGACAGTAGTCAGCTTTAAGAGAGGATGCGATAGGCATGGGGAAGGTAAGGATCATTGGTAGGGAGGATGGGAGGAGTGGGGAGAGAGGGCAGGGACATTAGTTCAAGCTATGGACCCTGCAATACGAGCAGACTTGATAGACCAAATGGCCTTCTGCTGGCTTCTTCATATGTTTGTATGTACGTTGTAAGTACCAACTATATGTAGTTTCTTTGTTCCACCAAACAGGAGGATGGTATGTAGAAACTCGCAGTGAGGTGGGAGGGGGGATGTCAGATAGGTTAAAATTATGTTTAAAGTATACTGCAATACCATCACCACATTTGGGAGAAGGGAGATCACAACAAATCAGATTACAGTTAGATAAAAAGCAGGCTGCATCAGGGATAGAGGGTTTTAGCCAGGTTTCTATAATACATAATATATCAGGGTGATACAGGGCTACCCAAGCCTCAAGGTCAGGGAGGTTACAAAGTAGGCTACGTATATTTAGATGGGCAATTTGAACACCTTTCATCCCAGTCCAGTGTGGGAGAAGCCAGCAAGTGGGCCAGAATTTAATTATATATCTCCAGATAAGATAAGTGCAAAGAGGCAGAGGACCCAGATCTCCCCGATTGATTTTTTTTTTTTTTGCAGCCTACCTAGTTTCTCGGCCCCTGCCCACCCTTGACTACTGCTTCACACTCTGTGGACTTACCTTATTCTCGGGTCCCCAATATCCCCTGGATTACCCCCCAAGGCGGGGCCACCGCACCAGCAGGACTTCTGCAGCAACGGGAGAAGGGTGCCAGCAGGAGAGCCTACCAGCATTGCCTCTTTGGCTCCCCTCCCCCACAAGGCGGGGTGCAGAGCCCCTACCGGCCATAGCGGAAATGGCATGGAGTGCGAGCGGGCTTCATGGAAGGCGGCCGCAATTTTCTTTTTGTTAACTTTACCCCTGGGGTATGGACATGCAATGACATCCCGCATCCGCCAAGCCCCCACAAGTACTGGCGCTGACCCAGGAGTTCCCCCAGCCTCCACCAGAGGTCCACATCATGCCAGACACTCTACCCCCCCCAGAGAAAAGCAGTCCCTAGGATGCTCAATCCTTCTCCACCCAGCTGGTGCTCCGATGTTCCCAGGTTCGTTCCCGAACCAGGGTTGTCAGCATAGAGGACACGGATATTACAGGAGGTGGACAAAGGAAGCAATCTAGGTGGTGGATAGTGGCATTTTTTGGTAACAAATACTACAATATAAAAGAAATGCCCAGATGTTAGGAGCAGAGTTAGGTTTGTGAACCCTGCCATGGAGAGAAGCAGCTTTGAGAATGAGTAATCAGTAGGATTTTTGTTTAGCAGATTCAAGATTTAAGCAATAGGGGGCAGGAATGGCATAGGAGCTGGAGAGAAGGTTTAAGGATAGGAGTGTGCATACACACCAGAGAAGAGTAAGATTAGGGTAGTGCATGTTTAGATAAAGGTAGAGAGGAATACCAACTAATAAGGTAAATGAAACTGGCCGTGGATCAGTAGTAGTAAGAAAATTTGCAGGCTTGAAACATAACAAATAGTTAAAAGAAGCAGAGGTGAAAGCGGTTAATTCAAAACGACCGGTGGCTGCAGAGACTAGAAGTGAACTTTTGTTACTGTCACTACCAAGAAGCTCAAGAAGTAGGGGAGAAGGAAGAAACTATCTGGTGGTTGAGCAGGGGTGGGAAGTTGACTGATTGGTTCTGACACAAATAAAGGAGGAGCCACCTTTGGGTGAAGGGGTGGCTGAGGACGTGGGTAGGGGGGTGGCTGAGGATGGGGGGAGGCAACAACCAAGCGCTGCCATGCAAAGCGCAGCAGTGCTGTTAACTGCAGTAATACCTTGGGGAGCAGAGGGGAATTCCAGGAGCAGCGGGGGGGGGGGTTGCTTAGAGGGCCTGACATCCTGAACCTGCCCTCAGAGATCCGCAAGCACAGAAAGTCCAGCAGCACAGCTAAAGTGTCAGGGTCACAGGCTGGGGAGAGAAGCACAGTTATACTCAGGTTAGTGGGTGGGTGCGGGGAGGAATTTGTAACATGAGAGATAGAGAAGGAGGGGAGGGAGAGAGGTGAGCTGTAGAATAGGGGAGGTACAGGCAGTTTGAGCATGCAGAAGGTAGCCAAGAGAGAAGAGAAGAAAAGAGTGCTGTAAAAGTGCAAGGAGTCAGAAATGGAATGAAAGCAGGAGCCACTGAGCAGCAAATTACAAATATGCCAAGTAGTACTGAAACAATTAATGGCCCTTATCTTTGAGTAAAAATACAGCTAAGTCAATCAGAGACACAAAATCTAAACTGGAACAGGCATTTCAACTTGAGCAGGTGATTCCAGGACTAAAAACATACTAAAACATTAAGGCAACTACTATATTTATTACAGCAAAAATTATCAGTAGCATTTGGCCGACTCAACAGGCCACATGGTTCAGGAGCCTTTAAGATGGTACCGCGCACCTTTAGCCCAAACTGCAGTAGTACCTGAGGGAGCAGAGGGGAATTCCAGGAGCAGCAAGGGGGAGGGGTTAGCTGGGAGGGCCCGACATCCTGAACCTGCCCTCGGAGACCTGCAAGTGCGGAAAATCGAGCAGCACAGCTGAAGGTATTGCTCTTCTTTTTCCTACAATGCCTCCTGTCTCATGTGACAGTGATGCATCTGGGACCATATATTCAGCAAGTACTGGTTTACAGTCAATTTTGAAGCAGTACAGCTGTGATTTTAAGTCACTTTCCTTATCCAGTAGGCACTAAAGACTACATTTACAGCTCAGCCATCATCTGAGCTGTAACTGAGCAGGTATTCTGTAAGAAAACAGCTAGAGTCTTTGCTAAGTGTAGCACTGATGACCTAGGGTGGTTTGTGAGCTTTTTGTGGCTAGGTGTAGTTTGATGAAATTAAAAACTTTAAAAGCAAAACATTTACTTCTGCTGGCTAGACCTACACAAACATACAGAAAACAAAAATATTGAATTCATTATTTCGTTGAGGCCAGAACATCAGCCTTCTGTTTTCAGTTTACTACTGCACTACTTTCCCTCACTGAATCAGTGATCCCGGGCGCATCACTGTCATATGAGACAAAAGGCACTGTAGGACAAAGAACAGCAATAAGCCATACTAATATGGGGATCCAGAGGCAATAAAACTAGCAGGCACATTTAGAAAAAAACTCCTCATAGCAGACAAAGGGAAGGCCACACCAGGACTAAACAAATACACAAATCAAAATACTCTACATAACTTAGGTTTTAGCAAATTGTGCCTGCAGTACTCTTTTAAAACTACACACATATTAATCCTAACATTTCGTCAATAGGACTTGTTTAGGGGTAAGTTTTTACTGTTATTCTACCATCTCTTTCATACTTGTAATTATTTATCACACAGATAAAAAAGGCCTCTAGCTTTTACGGGTCTTTTTAAGAAGGACCCAAGAGCACGGCCTCGCTGAATATTTTTATGAAGCACATGTTCTCCTTGCAGCAATCCCCAACCCACTAAAAGACCAACATGGCATAGTCAAAATGTTGCGCTTGTGTGACCGCCTGATGGGCCAGATTCATAAGGAGCAGAGTTGGGCGGGTGCTGTGTGGAATGGCCTGAGTGAAAAGAACTCCCTGTCGTCTCAATGATTGCTCATAGAGCCTGAACAGGGTATACCCCATTCCTTGTCAGATTACAGGGCAGGATATATACACCAGTCTGTTGTTTTGAGGGTACATCACTATCTGATTACAGGGTGAATCCCTGGTGGACAGCATGGAGAAAATAAAAAAAAAAAAAAATAGAAAATGTTTTGGTTTCTTAAAATGAAAAGAAAGAGCCAGCTCCATAGTGCTATAGCACCACTAGTACTGCTTACTACTCCGACAAAGAATTTCTGAATGGACTTTGCTCACTCGACGGGCCAGCCAGGGAAGGGAAGGTTGAGCATCCCACAGATGGCTCCTGTCTCTGGAAGTGGGGGGCACAGACAGTGTTCCCCTGTGGGATGCCGGGTAGCAGCTGAGCAGAGGATGCGAGAAAAAAGAAAATGAAAGGATTTTTGAAAGAGCAATGAAAGCAGGCAGCCTTTTTTAATTTTGAGAAAAATAACTGCAAGCAAGAAAGGGATCACAAAATGATAAAGGCAGCAAAAACAGTTCCCTAAACAAGCCTCATCTGCAAACTGTTAGGGTGATGTGGGAACTGCGAAACAAGATGATTTGGGGAATGTTTTTTGTAGACTTTATGCAAAAGTGGAGTGGTGGTGGTGCACTGTGCAGTGCACCCAGTTTCATAACCTCATTGTTATGAAGACATAATGAGAAGCAAGTTATTAGTGTTCACTGGGTTTTGCTTTACCTTTGGGCTATTATAGCAGTGCCTTCTGTTCAGCATTCTTGCTGTTTCTAAGATACATTATAATAACGTAGTAAACCAAGAAGAAAATGTATTTCTGGTTCAGAAAGTTAATGTATTTATATTATAATGAAGGTGCATGCATTAAACACTGCAGGAAGGAAGCATGGGGGGGAAATACACAGGTTCTATACTTCAGTTTTTATGGGGGTAAACTCATATCTGTACCCAAATAATGGCAAGCTAAGCTTGAGTAAAACAAGCTGTAGGACATGTTCAGGGTCTAGTGTTGAACGGTGAGGCTCCACAGCTATGTTAAATACCTTCTCAGATGGCACACTCGCAGGGGGGGGCAACCGACATATCTCACAGCCAGTTGTGCCAAGATAAAGGATGAATGCATCTTCTGCGCCCAGTATCCTAATGGATCAACCTGAAATGGCTCAAGAGACTTCACAAAACAGCTGTTCAAGATATTTTCCACAGAAAAAGGCTGTGAGAGTGTCCTCTTCTGCAGCTCCTGATGTAAGGACAAGCTGAGCAGTGCCCACTCACTCCCATCAGTGCTATTGTCAGGAACAGGTATTTCTTTTCCATTTCCACTAGTGGAACTAGACCTGCCAGATGGAATTCCCCCGCTATCATAGGCTTTTGCGCAAACCTGTATATGGTCAAGGAGAGATATACATGCATGGAGTTTGTACTGCACCAGATGCCTGAGGTATAGAGGAAAATTCCACTCATAGCTTCCAAGAGCAGTTTGGCACTTGACATTCTCACACCCTAATATATCTTTGGCACCACAGTGCATGAAACTGTGGAATGTGATGGGAGCTGGTACCATGGCGGAAAGTGCTGCACAAGTTTCTGAAAGCCAGCGGCTTCCATAAATGAAAAGGGCAGCAGATCCAATGCCATCATTTCACCTATGAGCTGTGTGATGACCAGTACTTAGTTCTGGCTTGGAATGCTTCCACCATTGGCAGTGATCGTGGATTGGGGGAGAATGTTCCATGCTTGCCAGATGGTGTACAAATAACAGGGGACTGATGCATTGTGGTAATACTGAGAGTGCATGGAAGACTATTTGGTGTTGAGGGAGATGGAGTGGTAGCAACAGCAGGTGCAGCAGCATTTGTTTTCAGAGGCAGAATGTTCCGTGGCATTGCCAGTGCCACTAGCACCACTGCCTGCATCACCACCACAAGATAGGTCTGATGGAACCACAAGCACAGACCCTGATGCTTCAAAAACTTGTAAATGTTTTACCTTTAGGTGGTTCATTAAGGAGGTGGTTATTAAATTTGCTCGAGTTTCCTGGTGCTGACAGTCATACTGCACAGTGTGTACACTGCCTTTCTTTTTTTTTTTTTTTAAACTTATATTTTATTCATTTGCTAAATGAAAACATGTAACATAGCACAACACTTCACAGATGTCCAGTTGGTCACAAAGCAGGAGGATATCACATTTGTAAGCATCAGGATTGCTAAATCAAAAAAACTGATACAAGATAAAATAAGAGATTTACCCCCATGTGGTATCAGGATTGTTCTAACTCTTGCTAAATCTTGCTATGATATGTAGGAAGATCCACTATATGTTATAATTAGATAAATTATTCACATGTGACCCTCTATAATCACAGTTTCTACTGAACCAAGATGTTCTATTAAGGTATAATTGTGCATTCCTTTACTCAGCCAACAGAGTCAATTTAAACTAGCAAGAATACTTAATTTTCACACAGTAAACCTCCCATGGAGACATTACATTTTTTAACTCTGGTATACATGAATAGTAGTCCATACAGTACTGAGTGTATACAAGTCTGTTTATCAGACTACTAGTGATGGCCTTCACTTACACTGACTAGTACAGTTCATGCAGGATGCAGAAAGGTAGTTTATTACAATTACACAGTGTCATTACGAAAGTTCGAGTTGCTGCTACAAGGCACACACAAGCATGCGCAGTAAAACTGTCAGTTCATGAAGGGCTGTGAAGAGAAAATGAAAATAAAGGCCACAAACATGGCAGACACCATAAGCGACCGTGCAGTCTGAACTAACGAACCTATGACCCTGTTAATAGAACTCAGAGCTGGTTAAAAGTTTAAACATTCTGAACTATAACCCCAGCCCCTACCCCCATACCAACATACATACAGGGTACATCTTATAACAACAACTATTCCAAACACTGATTAAGATTGTTTCCCTGTCTTAATCTTTTAGAGTCTGAGTGTAGAGGGAGCTAATCTGTGAATCAAGAAACAGCTAAAATTTCACCAGTAAACTGCAGCTCAGTCTCCCCCTGCAGAAAGTTTTTTGCTTTCTACCTCTGGCAGTGGAGCCCAGTTGAATTCTTCGACAATTCTGTTGACTTTTTTCTGTCTCTCCTGCAAATCACTGAACTGAAAAGTCCAACCCTCATATGTTATTCAGAGTCAGGCCAGTGCCAGAAGTGAGCAAACTACCCCCAATCCACAGAGCTGTCACCTTAAGGAATCAAACAGCTTTCGTCTTGATTTTGTCACAAAAGGACCAGTCAGGAAATATTTTAACGCCATGTTCATCAGTCTGTAAAGGAAAATTATGATGACCCACTGCAGAACACAGTCTCTCACTTCAAGTCCCTTAGTCACTATTAGAATTGTGTGTGGTGCATTGCTGAGTTGCTGGGCTGTACATGCATTCACTCTGTGCACCCTTTTACTGTCTCTTGGGACCAACCCTAGGTTGTTGGTTAGCAAAGCCTGTACCCATGTCAAAGTAGGACACCAAGTCGTCCCCCTCCACACCTTCTTGAAGGCCTACTATCTGGATATTCACAGCCCAAGCATTGTTCTCTAGGGCCTCAAGCCTGATTAGAGGTGTGCATTGTCCATAGTAAGCTTGCCGACAGCCGCTTGGGTTCCTTTCAATCTGTCATCAGCATCGAAGGCAGTGAAGACTGCAGCATCAATCTTCATGTCTTGCACTCCCATGCAATTAACAGCTTTCAAAATGCTCTCCCAAAGCGGTGGACTGCCTTCCCTTCTGGGGTTGTTGGCTTCAGCACTACCCAGAGGAGGTATGGCCTGTTGCTGCTTCTGCAGTGATGGTGGCTGCTGCCCTTTCCCTTGCTCTCCTGTCGCACCTCTCAGTCTTCCCAAGCTTAATTTGAGACAGGCGTGTTCCTTGTATCAAGCGGAATCTAGATATATAATGTAGGTAAGCAAACTCTGCTTTAAAATTCTAATTTTACTGTTTCTTTCTTTGTCTCTGTCAGAGCCAAGGTGGAACACGACCAGTCTGAAGTGTGGCTCCCTAGTGCCACCGCACACTGCCCTTCTGTTATCTTCTTTTAGTAACAAAATACAACTATACCATGCTCTTACTGTTCCTGACACCTCACGTGGCTACTGTGACCAGTACCACCACCACTCTTTTAGCCCCCACTAGCCTTTCTTGTCTGTACCTTTGTCTGTGGGTTTCCCCCTGGCACCACTGGTTGCCCACACGCCTGTTCCAATTAGCTGTTCAGGCTGGGATGGAGCTTACTGAACACAGTGCTAAGGAGTAGAATGCCTAGTTTTTGTTTTGGTGGGGGAACCATATCCCTTTCTCCTGCCACTGCAACCTCGAGAGGTTGAGTTTTGGCCACCCCACTTACTTGCTTATGGCACTCAAGGTACTCCCCATACTCTGCCTCATCAGAGCTGCTTAGGTTAGCCTCCTCAGATGGTGCCTCAGTTCACAAATCTCCTGGTGAAAAGTACTTGGACCCAGATGAGTGCGCCTCCTCCTCATTTGCACTGACAAGTTCTACAATACTTGAGACAGGCCGAAAAACAAGAGGTG